>BLSH010535872.1:1262360-1274722 GCA_018402905.1 Glandirana rugosa | reverse complement strand
GACACAAGTCCCCCTTCTGGCGATTGCAATCAGTCCATTTTATCCCCTCTTCCTTTCCTTCTCTCTGTTTTAACATATATATATATATATATATAAGTGGTACAGCGGTATTTTTCACTGTCCATAATCATTATGAGGACTTGTGTATTGTGTTCCCAGAGTCCTCGGTTTTCAGGGACACCTGTCATTCTCAGGATTTGTATGCTGGAAGCCTATGATTGAATGCCCCCATTGGGTTGATTTATTACTTTTCACTGTAAAGACTGGTTGGAAACTGCTCATTAACCACTTATGGACCACCCGCCATCGTTATATGTCGGTACTTTTACGCTAAATACCAGGGTTATGGCAGCAACCCAGTATTTTGTTCAACGGCAGGCAGTCCACTTTCAGATAAAAGTGGCCAGCAGCGGATCACTTTTATCAGCGGTGGGAGAGGTGGACAATTGGTTCCTTTCAGCCATTGGACAGGAAGTCGAGTGAGGGCACGATGGGCCCCCACTCGACTCTATGGCCTTGGAGGACTGGAGCAATGTCAAACATCACTTCCGCCCAACAGCCTTAAAGGGACTTTTTTTTTTTATTTCTTTTAGGTGTAAATGTTAGATCTGAGGTCTTTTTGACCCCAGATCTCACGTTAAAGAGGCCCTGTCCTGCTTATTTATATTACAAGGGATGTTTACATTCCTTGTAATAGGAATAAAAACAATTGATTTTTCTCCTATCGTTCACTGACAGACGCAGCTCTCCATTACGTGTGGGGTTTATGCTGGTCTCACTAGGAGTTAACTAGGCAGGGAAAAGAAACAGCTCACCCCTCCCATGGGGCCGTCCCCTCTTCCCAGATAAACCCCCTCTATGGAATAGCTCACCAGTCTAAATGCCTAGTTTGCAAGGAGTTGACCTGGCTTCCCTTTAGGGGAATTGCGGTCCTGTTTGTGACCATTTCTTTTTAATTTAGTTTTATTTTATTATCTTATCTTCAATCAAGTGATCAAGAAGCCGGTCGGGGCATGGAGAGTCCATGGGCTCTGTACTTTCCCCGACCTGGTCAACTGTTGCGAGCCAGTCCCGACGTATGGGGACCCACCGCATAGTGCCCATTCCGTGCGGGTGGCCTGGTGTGATCCCCGCCTGCGCCCAGCCCGGATGCGATTCGGTAGGGCGAATTCTGGCCTGCAGCGTACTGTCCAGGCAGGGACGGAAAGTCTGCAACTGGGTGGCTACCCACAGCGCTCGCAGAGTGGTGAGTGAGAGTTCCGCCCTTCCCCCCCTTATCCAGGGGTGGAAGGGGGACCGCCGACAAAAAAAAAAAAAATGTTTTCCTATTTGTCGGGGTAGCCGCCGGCAGGAGGGAGCTCCTGCCCCCCCCCTTTTTTCCGCACCCCCCCTCTATCCCCGCACCGCACCCTGTCCGCCTGCGCTTTTCGTTTCGCCGCCATTTTGCCGTAGCCGCAGACATTTCTGGTCTATTGGGCTTTCCCCCTAGCGCTCGGAGCGGCCATTTGCGGTGCTGCAAGTCTCTGTGCAGGGGATTTCTGCCTCTAGTGTCTAAAGGCGGCCATTTTGACCACATGTCTATGCAATAACGTGCATACAATGCTTCCTTTTCTCTCTGGAGCGGTGGTGATAGGACAGCGCAGCTCTCTGGGTCCTCTGGTATCCTGGGCAGCAAAAACAGCAAGTAACAGCTGGGCTCCCCTGTGGGTGCTGGTGGCAGTGGGTGCAGTCCCCCTTTTCCCTGGGGCTCTGTGGGGTGGTACTGTGCGGTAGTGTGGGGGTGCCTCATCCTCTGTTGTGCCACAGGTGTCACTGAGAGGGGTCTGGGACATAAGGCAATGGCAGATCTCACTGCTTGACCTGCTGAGGAGGCTTCAGTGCCAAGGGGAATTTTTGGACCAGCTACGGGCGGTTTTTAGTGAATTTCTCCCCCGGGCAGAGGTCGCCCATCGGGCTTCCAAGAAGCGCCCCCCTCCCCCGCCTTATTTGTCATCAGGGGAGGATTCGGACCCAGACTTAGCCTCTGGGGTCTCAGAGATCCCAGTGGACCTCTCGGACGGGGACCTGGTCCCATCGGACGGCGAGGAGGATCAAGGGGCGGCGCCGCCATTATCACTGGCATTCGCACTACGCTGCAGTTGAGCCAGGATGCTGAGTCGCAGACTTCTGCGTATGTGTGTGGGTCCTCTAGGCCCCCTAGGGCACCCAAGGCTTACCCCTACAATCAGTTTTTTGATCGTTTCCTTTACCGTGAATGGCAACGTCCGCAGCTTTCCATTTCGCTGTCAAAACGTTTCGCTGCTCGCTATCCCTTTTGAGGAAAGCGTCTTAAAAAAATGGGAATCGCCGGTGGTGGACCCACCGATAGCTCGCCTTAGTAAGGCGACGACTATCCCTTTGGAGGGGTCTCCCTCCTTCAAGGACCCCGCTGATAGGAAAACAGAGGCACTTTTAAAGTCGCTCTTCCTGATGACAGGTTCTGCCGTGCGACCAGCCCTGGCGTCCGCCATGGCGGCTCAACACCTATCTGAGCGTATGGAGGAGCTCAAGTCCGACCTGGAATGCGGCCGCCTGATGGATGTGCCGCAGAGGGCTGAGTTCTTGCTCCAAGGGTTCAAGTACCTTTTGTGATGCGGCAGTTGATTTACTGCCTATGTTATCCAAGATAGCGATTTTTGCTGTTATCCTCAGAAGGATACTCTGGTTGCGTTCTTGGTCTGGCGACCATGCTTCCAAAAAATGTCTTGCTGACCTCCCCTCCTTTCAGGGTGGTCGTCTATTTGGTCCACGTTTGGATAAGATCATTAAAGATTTTACGGGAGGTAAGAGTACCTTTCTGCTGGAGCCCCGGAGGCGCGAGTTTCGCCGTAGACAGGGGCCTCCTCCCTCGGCGCAAAAAAGGTTTTTTCGTGCCCCGAGCGCTCCAGGAAAAGGGACCCGTCCCGGTAAGGTCGCTGCTGTGGCCGGTAAGCGGCAGTGGCAGCGCAAAACCGAAAAGGCGGAAGACAAGCCTTACTCAGCCTGATGGGTTACCCCATCAGGCTGGGGGGCGTCTTCTGGGGTTCGCAGAACGGTGGCTGGCTCACATTCCCGATCGTTGGGTCCGGGAAGTGGTGTCCGCCGGGTACAGGATAGAGTTCAACCCTCAGACAGGTTCTTCCCATCAAACTTGGGACTCCCGCAGGATCGCCGGGAGGCCCTTTTCGGGGTTGTTCAAGCACTTTCAGACCAGGGGGTAATTGTGCCAGTACCTCTAGCAGAAAGGTTTCGAGGTTTCTATTCGAATCTGTTCGTGGTCCCCAAAAAGGGGGGGAGGGGTTCGGCCAGTGCTGGACCTAAAGGCCCTGAACCGGTATGTCAGAACGCGGAAGTTCCGGATGGCCGCCCTTCATCAGGGGGAGTTTCTGGCATCTCTGGACATCAGGGATGCGTACCTCCATGTACCCATTTGTCCACAGCATCAGCGCTTCCTGCGATTCGCAGTGGGAGACCTTCACTTTCAATTCGTGGCACTCCCTTTCGGTCTGGCCTCAGCACCCCAAGTTTTCACAAAACTGCTAGCCCCGGTGTTAGCGTTGCTACGACAGAGGGGCATTGCGGTGGTAGCCTACCTAGACGATCTGCTCCTGCAAGCGGAATCCGCCTCGGCTCTGGAGGAAAATGTGAGGATCACAATGACCTCGCTGCAGGATTTCAGCTCGTTACTCAACCTGCAGTAGTCGTCGGTATCGCCAACCAATCGCCTGGAGTACCTGGGTCTGATTTTGGACACAGCGCAGGCGAAGGTGTTCCTCCCCCCAGCCAAGCTGCAGTCGGCAGTGCGAACTGTTCTGTCGCACCATCGGTCCTCATTACCATTCTGTATGTGGGTGCTTGGGCTCATGGTATCGTCTTTCGAGTCGATACCATTTGCCTAGAGTCACACTCGTCTGCTTCAGCGAGCAATTCTGGCTCGGTGGGATAGGTTGCCTCGGTCCTTGGACCTTCTGATTCGCCTGGGCTCTCAGGCAAGGGCATCTCTGACCTGGTGGCTTCGAGACTCGGTCCTGACTCAGGGGAAGTCTTTTCTGCCCCTCCAGTGGGTGATCACCACCACGGATGCCAGTCTTTTAGGCTGGGGAGGGGTCCTGGGACAGCTGTCTGCCCAGGGCCGTTGGTCGGCACAGGAGGCCCGCCTCCCCATCAATGTACTGGAACTAAGGGCAATCAGATTGTGCCTATCTCACTGGACAGTGAGATTGCAGGACCGTCTGGTCCTAATTCAGTCGGACAATGCCACAGCAGTGGCATATGTGAACCATCAGGGCGGCACGAGAAGTCCAGCAGCTGCTGCGGAGGCAGCTCTGATACTGCGTTGGGCGGAACGTCACGTTCCGGCAATCTCTGCCATTTACATTCCAGGGGTGGAGAACTGGCAGGCGGATTTTCTCAGTCGCCAGACATTGGACCAGGGAGAGTGGTCCCTCCCACCCGGAGGTGTTCAACCAGATTTGCCGCAGATGGGGGACGCCGGACGTGGATCTCATGGCGTCCCGGTTCAATCACAAGGTGGAGACCTTTGTGTCCAGAACGAAGGATCCGCTGGCGGTGGCCACTGACGCTCTGGTGGCCCACTGGGGTTGTTATCAACTTCTGTATGCCTTCCCTCTGATAAAACTACTGCTGCGACTGATCCGCAGGATAGTGGCGGAGGGAATGCCAATAATCCTGGTGGCTCCGGATTGGCCTCGGCGCATGTGGTACGCCGACGTGGTGCAAATGGTGGCAGACGCTCCTTGGCAGCTTCCGCTGAGAGGACGATCTTCTGTCTCAGGGGCCCATCTTGCACCCTGCTTTACCCTCACTGGCTTTGACGGCTTGGCTATTGGGTCCCAGGTGCTAAGAGACAGGGGAGTCGCTGAATCAGTGATTCCTACTTTGTTGAAGGCTCGCAAGTGTACCTCTCGCAAGATTTACCACCGCACCTGGAAGGCTTATATAGCTTGGTGCGAGGCGGAGGGTCATAACCCTCGCTCTTATGTAGTATCAAGGATCCTGACTTTTTTGCAACAGGGCCTGAACAAAAATCTGGCTTTGAGTACTCTTAAGGGCCAGATATCGGCTCTGGCAGTTCTTTTTTCAGAGACCTTTGGCATCACATTCCTTGATTCGTACCTTTGTTCAAGGTGTGCGACATGTGGCGCCTCGGGTGAAGGTTCCGTTGGCGCCTTGGGATCTAAATTTGGTGCTTTCTGTACTTTAGAAACTGCCTTATGAGAAAATCAGGGAGATTTCCTTACAACTGCTTTCGCAGAAGGTGGCCTTTTTAGTGGCCATCACCTCTGCCAGACGGGTGTCTGAATTAGCAGCACTCTCGTGCAAGTCTCCCTACCTAGTCCTGCATAAGGATAAGGTGGTCTTGCGACCCTCACCTTCTTTTCTTCCAAAAGTGGTTTCTTCTTTTCACATTACTGAAGATATTGTTCTTCCTTCATTGTGTCTTCGTCTGTCGCATCCAAAAGAAATTGATTTACATGCCTTGGATGTAGTGATGGCCTTTAAAGTGTATTTGTCTGCTACAGCTTATTTTCGAAAAGCTGATGCTCTGTTTGTGTTGCCGGATGGTCCGCGCAAAGGTTTGGCGGCCTCCTCGGCTACGATTTCTCGTTGGATCAGACAGACCGTGACCCATGCATATTCTGTCAGGGGCAAGGTCCCCCCTTTTCCAGTCACGGCTCATTCTACCCGGGCTATTAGCACTTCCTGGGCTTTTAGACACCAGGCCTCGGTGTCACAGGTGTGCAAGGCGGCCACTTGGGCCTCGGTTCACACTTTCACTAAGTTTTACAAAGTTGATGTGTTTGCATCTTCGGATGCTGCTTTTGGCCGCAAAGTTTTGCAGGCGGCAGTGTAGGCGCGTCTGGCGCCTCCTTAGAGGTTCTGTTGGGTACTGCTGTTAGCGTTTGCCCACCCCTCTTTTTTACACAGCTTGGGGACATCCCCACACGTAATGGTGAGCTGCGTCTGTCAGTGAACGATAGGAGAAAAAGGGATTTTATTAAAACTTACCATAAAATCCTTTTCTCCGAGTTCACTGACAGACCCACCCCTCTGTGCTCTGTGTTTGTACGACTTGTGTACGAACTGGTGAGCTATTCCATGGAGGGGGTTTATCTGGGAAGAGGGGACGGCCCCATGGGAGGGGGTCAGCTGTTTCTTTTCCCTGCCTAGTTAACTCCTAGTGGAACCAGCATAAACCCCACACGTAATGGTGAGCTGCGTCTGTCAGTGAACTCTGAGAAAAGGATTTTACGGTAAGTTTTAATAAAATCCTTATTTTTTTTTTTTAAGACAGTGTAAAAAAAAAACCAAAAAGTAAAATATAAAAAATTTAAAGCATCCCGTCCCTCTGAGCTCACGCGTAGATCAAGCACATATGCAAGGCAGGCCCCCATATGTAAAACTGTGGGCTGAAGTTGAAACTGGAAATTGGTCACAGCAATAATGGTCACATTAGCAAATCTACAAAAGAATGTCCCCAAAAAAAAAAGGAAAGAACAGAAGGTTATGACCTGGTCTGCTTAAGGTCCCCATTTATATCCCCATCCAACTGCTGTATGTGTAGCAGAAAAACACCGCTCTGTCTACACAGCTGAAAGTAGGTGGTTGCTGATACTCCAGTCTAGGTGCTCAGATTCAGAGGAGTCTTCCAATCTCCCAAGAGAAAATAAATGATATTCAAAAAAATATGAATCGGCACTCTGGAAATGCTTGCGATTAGGTTTATTGTGCAATGGCCATGTACAAACAACTGATGCGTTTCAGCAGTAACGCCTGGACAGAAGCTGACGCATTTCAGCAGTAATGCCTTGTTCACAGCTACTGTCCAGGCGTTACTGCCGAAAAGCGTCAGATTTTTGTACATGGCCATTGCACAATAAACCTAATCGCAAGCATTTCCGGAGTGCAGATTTATATTTTTTGAACATGCACCTGCTGTAAGATTTGAAGCAAAGCAGCTTATACGAGGAAGCTCACTAATATCTTGCGACTGAAGGAATTTTGCATGGAGAAGTGGTTAAAATTTTAACAAGTCAATGTCAAACTGGCAAGCCATTATGCAAAACACCAATACATCATTTTTGCTAAATGGGGCAATACCAGCTTCCAGGACCCCAAGGCATACTTACTTTTCCCCATAATACACAATTACATCTATTGAGATTTTTGTTGACTAAATAGACATACAATAGGAATATTTTTTAAGAGTGTAAAATATGCCTGCTCAAATATGTTAAAAAGAAGTTCCTTGGGGTGTACTTACTTTTTCACGTGACTATCTAGTTAAAGTGGCTAAAGTGAAACTAAACTGCCTTATCCTTTACAACCAAGGCACTGCCTTCTTAGCTTCTGTTTGATTTGCAGTTGCCATGTGATCAATTATGACACCAGTTATTTGATGCTTTGACAGTTTGGTTGAGAGATCTTGACTAACAGTAGGGGAAGGGGGGGACCGGTGAAAGGCTACACTTTTTTAGAATATTTAGAATGTTCAAATACGGACAGATCCAAGGAACAGGCCCAGTTTTTAAAAAAGAAATTTTTGGAAAAGGGCTATACCAACCATGACCTTGACAGGGAGATACAAGCGACCACATGTATCGAAAGATCTGAATTATTGAAGGATAAAGAAAGAGTTGTGAGACATGAAGCTAAATGGTCTTTCTTCACTGGATACAGTATACAACACAAACAAATTAAAAAGGTTATTTCTAAGCACTGGGACGTTCTCCGTAACAACCAGGTGCTTGGTCCCTTGTTACCTGAAAAACCGCAGGTTACTTACAGAGGTGTACCTTCACTTAGGCACAAGATTGCACCCAATGTGGTAGACCCTCCCCATAAGCTATCTTTTTTCAGGATCTTAAGGGTTATTTTAAATGTCAAAAATGCCGGGTTTGCAAATTTAACAAATGTAAAAGTAGGAGAATCCCTAGTTTTAGGTCTACGGTTACGGGCTATAGCTTCGATTTGAAATCTTTCAGCACCTGCGAGACCAAAAATGTTGTATACTTATTGACCCGCCCCTGCAACAAACAGTACGTGGGGAGGACCACTAGGGCTTTTAACGTCCGGGTCAATGAGCATATTACAAATATAATAAAAGGGAAAACTAATCATAGTGTTCCCAAACACTATTTGCGATATCACAATCGCAACCCGGAGGGAACCCTATATCAGATTATAGACAAATACGTTCCCCCATGGAGAGGAGGGTGGTTAAAAAGAGGAGTCTCCCAACTCGAGACGTCCTGGATATATTCCCTAAAAAGTTATTATCCCCATGGGATGAATGTTGACTGGGATATTAATTCTTTTATAAGCAAAGCTTGAACATTGTTACGACCCAGTATTTTAATACATTATACATAGGAGGGAGTAATTGCTTAGGGGGTAATTTTATTCCTTTTATATGTATGTTTTGTATATTTAACTGATTCAGTTTATTGTTGTGTATAGTATCTTTTAACTGGTCTCTTGATATCTACTGGCTTTTTATATATGGTTCTGCCCTTTGGGATTTTTCAGGTATATATATATTTTAATTTGGGATTTTTCAGGTATATATATATTTATATTTACATATAATTTTATTTTTTTATTGTAATATTCAATATTTTTACATTTTGTTACGTTTATTCCCCTGAAATTAATACCTGTACATAAACGCAGGTCACTTCTTGCAGGAAATTTGGTGTATGTATTTTATTGCACAGAACGCACTTTATATACATTATTTAATTTTTATCAGTCATGTGGTCACCATCATTAGGTGTTATATACAGTTATTCTGTTTACACATTATATTATTTATTTCTTTTTATAGGGATTCCGTGCACTACATTCTTTTTTTCTAAACTTTTAAATGCGATAACATTGTTGCATTTAAGCACGGTGCACTTATATCTACTTCTTTTTTCTAATGCTATGATTTCTTTTGTTGACATTGGGGATTTGAGCACCATTTTTCTCTATTTTTTTTTTCCTTTTTCTCTTGTATTTATAATTTATATCACGCGGCTCATTGAGGCACCTGCGCACATCCAGTTTGGTCTTTTTCCTCTGACGATAAGACATCCTTTGCTGACACTGGTCTAATAAGGTGATACGTGGGATGGATCACTCATTATACAGATGACGCTGCTACTTCCGGGCGGTGCAATCCTATGACCATTTCCGCTTCCGGGTTACATTCGCCGCAATTTATGGCTAAATTTTTCTCTTTCAATAATCACTTTAATATATGTCTGTACATCACGTTATCAGAGTCACCAACCATCTTTATTGATTCTTTTTGATTAAAGATAATTCTTCTTATACCTTTTTCTTGTTAGCTCACATACTTAGTCAAACATGTGGAGTAATGAGATCGAGGCTTGGCACTCATGCCAATTGACAGCAAAATTTGATTTCCGGTTTCAGCCCCCTATGGGGCGTGTTTTTGTTCTTACTGCATTTGTTATAAATAAGGGTAGTGACAGGAGGGGGTTATACCCCAGATGACGGCTGTTGGAGCCAAAACGCGTCGGGTTTCCAGACCCTCCCTGTCACGTTTTTATTGAGAGCTCTTTTTAACTAAATATATTGTGAGTATTATCCAATCTTTTTGGCAAAATAAATATTTCAATGTACAGTATCACACTATTGCGGCTTTCTTTTTATCCATTGCGATTTGGTGTACAATATCATTGTCGGAGACAAATCGCCTGGAGAAGTTGGAGCCATCCACCCAGACAGGAATTGTCTTCCTTTTACCTTGGCCTACATGGATAGATGACTTCATACCATCGCATCCCAAAGTTTGTTATCCGGGTCCTATACATCCCCTAATAGGATCCTGAGGACATTGGACGACTCATCCAAGAGATATCACCTTGACATTCGCGCATTTCCTACAGGTTTCTGGTAAGCTTACATCCATATCAGTTATTGGATTTATCAGAATATACTGTGGGCTTGAGTTCCTCTACACAGTTAATGATCTTGAACTGCATATGACACATATAGATTAATGAGTTATGGGAAATACTCTCTATACAAATACCGTCTTTCCATTGGGACTTGTTTGAACAGTTTTTTATATTTACTTTGTTTGCCTTATACCATTCCGGTTTCTTTTAAATACCTTTTGGGCGCTGCAATTATCTGTAGACATGTTTTAGAGCAATTGGATCAGTTTTTTTGCGAGCAGCCCACTTTTCATATGTTTTTTTCCAATTAATACTGTTTATTCATTTGTGTACGCGGGCTTCTGCTTGTATACTTTTTTAGAATACATTCCCTGCATTAAGGTAAAAAAAAATGTCCCAGCATGTGTATGGCACCCCAAATACTTAGCAGCTCTCTCCTTGCAATCGCAGGACAGGGGCAGCAGTGGGAACCATTGGCTCCTGCTGTCAAATTGTGTGAGGAGGGAGCAAGCTGTAATGTGTGTCTATAGATGCACACAGGTGGCTCAGGAGTGAGCCCCCAGGTATGCCAATAACGCGAAAAAATTTCCTATGGTGGCACACTGAGAAGAAGTAGAGCCAAGGGCACCAGTGGGGGAGCTCAAAAGAGGTTCAAGGCCACTTTGTGCAATACCATTGCATGGAGCAAGTATAAATCAGTTTTTTTAATTTAAGAAAAAGACTACGATCAATTTAAAGTTCCAATTTAGGTTTTTGATAGAGTGAAAGGGGTTTTAAGTAGAACTTCAGGTTTTGCTATATGTATCACCCTCTCTTCATCCTGGTGACCATTGTCATTCCAAAATTTTTACAGTTGTCATCACAATTAGTATAAAGTCCTGGCATTAGATGCTTTTTAAAGGCCTATTTATACATCCATTTTCTGCTGTAAAGTTTCCTATGGGCTGGTTCACACCTACACACTCTGCTTTACTGTGTTTTTAAAGGAAAAAGGACACTTTTACACTTGTGTGTGCATGTCACCATGTGCACCTCTCTACAATTGCCTTTAGATTTACCAAAAACTATGGAAAAGGAGGACCGAGGTATCTAGCCATTCACTCTGTATACAATCAGGCAGGCACTTGCACTACATTAGGGGTATTCAATCCATGACCCGCATGTCCCCCCCCCCCAAGAGTTTAGCATGCGTCCTGGACCTGTTTTGAGGGACATTGACGAGGCCGTGCAAACCTAGCAGCTGTGGCAGCCTACATTGACAAGTCGGGCAAATGCATGCCTGAAGGGAGGCTGTGCAAATAGCTGATGGGTCCTTGGTGTGTGTGCTGAGGTCAGCTGGTGAACTCCTTCCTGTGTCTAAACAATTTTCATGTTACAAATCCACATACCAGGAAGTTAAGAACTTTTCTATGGAACACACCAGGGCTGAAACCTTGTTCTAAAAAAAAAAAAAAAAAAAAAAAAAAAAAAAGGATTTTATTAAAACTTACCGTAAAATCCTTTTCTCCGAGTTCACTGACAGACGCAGCTCTTCATTGACTTCATGGGGTTTTATGTTCGTCCAACTAGGAGTTAACTAGGCAGGGAAAAGATCAGCTGGCCCCTCCCCTGGGGGCCGTCCTCTCTTCCTACATCAAACCCCCTCACAGAATAGCTCTTCAGTTCGTACACAAGCCGTACCAAAACAGAGCCCAGAGGGGTGGGTGCTGCGTCTGTCAGTGAACTCGGAGAAAAGGATTTTACGGTAAGTTTTAATAAAATCCCTTTTTCTCCTATCATTCACTGACAGACGCAGCTCTTCAGTGACTTCATAGGGACGTCCCCAAGCTGTATCAAAAAAAAGAGGGGTGGGTAAATGCAAACAACAGTACCCAACTGAACCTCCGAGGAGGCGCCAGTCGCGCCTACACTGCCGCCTGCAGAACTTTGCGGCCAAAAGCAGCATCTGAAGATGCAAACACATCAACTTTGTAAAACTTAGTGAAAGTGTGAACCGGGTAGCGTGGGCTTCCTTAAGCTCAACGTACGGAACCTGCATCAATCCCGGAATGCCCACATGAACCGACGATGTCGAGGAAAAGCATTTCGACTGCGGAACAAACAAGATGGTCTCCCGAGCGCGTTTCCTAACCGCCGAAGAAGCCGATGCTAAAGAGTCACCTAATCTTTTTGGCACTGGGTACGCATAAGACAAGCCCCGTTCCAAGGGGGAAAAGGCCAGTGCCGAGTAAGATGGGCCCGCCAATCATGAAGGACCCGGAAGTCTATGGTCCGGAGCCACAGTGTCCACACGTTCCACCGGTGAACCCGGAGCCAAGTGTGAAAGTGATTCAAAATGTTTCAACTACACAAACGTAGAAGTCTACGACGAAAACCGGCGTTTCAAGACGTCCGCCGTCACATCCGCGCTGA
>BLSH010535872.1:1248177-1262350 GCA_018402905.1 Glandirana rugosa | reverse complement strand
AAGTTTTAATAAAATCCCTTTTTCTCCTATCATTCACTGACAGACGCAGCTCTTCAGTGACTTCATAGGGACGTCCCCAAGCTGTATCAAAAAAAAGAGGGGTGGGTAAATGCAAACAACAGTACCCAACTGAACCTCCGAGGAGGCGCCAGTCGCGCCTACACTGCCGCCTGCAGAACTTTGCGGCCAAAAGCAGCATCTGAAGATGCAAACACATCAACTTTGTAAAACTTAGTGAAAGTGTGAACCGAGGCCCAAGTGGCCACCTTGCACACCTGTGACACCGAGGCCTGGTATCTGAAGGCCCAGGAAGTACTAACCGCCCGGGTAGAATGAGCCGTGACCGGAAAAGGGGGAACCTTGCCCCGAACAGAATACGCATGGGTCACGGTTTTTCTAATCCACTGAGAAATCGTAGCCGAAGAAGCCGCCAATCCTTTGCGCGAGCCCTCTGGTAGAACAAACAAGGCGTCAGCTTTACGAAAAGGAGCTGTAGCAGCCAAGTACACCCGTAAGGCCCTAACTACGTCCAAGGCATGCAACTCGAATTCCTTCGGGTGCGATGGACGAGGGCACAATGAAGGCAGAACAATATCTTCATTGATATGAAAAGAAGAGACTACCTTCGGAAGAAAAGAAGGAAGGGGTCGCAAGACCGCCTTATCCTTATGCATCACTAAATAAGGAGACTTGCAGGAGAGGGCAACCAATTCAGACACTCGTCTGGCAGAAGTGATGGCAACTAAGAAGGCCACCTTCTGCGACAGAAGCTGTAAGGGAATCTCCCTGATCTTCTCATAAGGTGGTTTTTGAAGAACAGAAAGCACCAGATTCAGATCCCACGGAGCCATCGGGGGTCTCACCCAAGGCGCCACATGTCGCACACCTTGTACAAAGGTACGAATCAGAGAGTGCGAAGCCAAAAGGTCTCTGAAACAGTATGGCCAAGGCCGAGATCTGGCCCTTGAGAGTACTCAAAGCCAAATGCTTATTCAGGCCCTGCTGTAAAAAGGTCAGGACCCTGGAAACGACAAACGAGCGAGGGTTATAGCCCTCCGCCTCGCACCAAGCAATGCAAGCCTTCCAGGTGCGGTGATAAATCTTGAGAGAAGTGCACTTGCGAGCTTTCAACAGAGTAGGGATCACGGAGTCGGCCACTCCCCTATCCCTCAGCACCTGGGACTCAATAGCCAAGCCGTCAAAGCCAGCGAGGGTAAAGCAGGGTGCAATATGGGACCTTGAGACAGAAGATCGTCTCGCATCAGAAGCCGCCAAGGGGCGTCTGCCACGTCAGCGTACCAGGTGCGCCGAGGCCAATCCGGGGCCACCAGAATGGTTGGTATGCCCCCTCTCATTCTGCGCACCAATCTTGGAAGCAGACGTACCGGAGGGAAGGCGTACAGGAGACAATAATGGCTCCAGGGGGCCACCAGAGCATCCATGGCCACTGCCAACGGATCCTTCGTTCTGGACACAAAGACTTTTACTTTGTGAGTGAAGCGGGATGCCATGAGTTCCACGTCCGGTGTCCCCCACTTGTGACAAATCTGATTGAACACCTCCGGGTGGAGGGACCACTCCCCCTGGTCCAGCTTCTGGCGACTGAGAAAGTCCGCCTGCCAGTTCTCCACACCTGGGATGTAAATCGCTGAGAGCGCCGGAACGTGAAGTTCCGCCCAACGCAGAAACAGAGCTGCCTCCGCAGCCGCCGCTGGGCTCCGAGTGCCGCCCTGATGATTCACATACGCCACCGCTGTGGCATTGTCCGATTGAATTCGAATCGGACGGCCCTGCAATCTTTTTGTCCAATGAAAAAGACACAGCCTGATTGCTCTCAGCTCCAGCACGTTGATGGGCAGGCGAGCCTCCCGGGCCGACCAACGACCCTGGGCTGATAGCTGACCCAGGACTCCACCCCAGCCCTTCAGGCTGGCGTCCGTGGTGATCACCGTCCACTGAAGGGGAAGAAACGACTTCCCCTGAGTGAGGGCCAAATCCCGAAGCCACCAGGTCAGACGCCCTGGCCTGTGGGCCCAACCGGATGGGAAGATCCAACGACCGGTGGGACTTGTCCCAGTGAGCCAGAATTGCTCGTTGAAGCAGACGAGTGTGACTCTGGGCAAAAGGTACCGCCTCGAAGGACGAGACCATGACTCCCAGCACCCTCATACAGAACCGCAAGGAAGACCGGCGGTGCGATAGAAGGGTGCGTACAGCCGACTGTAAGCTCTGTAGCTTTGTCGGAGGGAGAAACACCTTCGCCTGTACTGTGTCCAGAATGAGACCCAGATACTCCAGACGGCAGGAAGGAGACACTGATGACTTCTTCAGGTTGAGTAACCAGCCAAAGTCCAGCAGGGAGGTCATCGTGAGTTGCACATTCTCCTCCAGGGCAGATACGGAGTCCGCTCACGGGAGCAGATCATCCAGGTAAGCCACTATGGCAATGCCCCTCTGACGCAACAATGCCAACACCGGGGCTAGCAACTTCATGAACACCCGGGGCGCGGAGGTCAGACCGAAAGGGAGAGCTACAAATTGAAAATGGCGATCCCCAATAGCAAACCTCAGGAAACGCTGATGGCGTGGATGGATGGGTACATGGAGGTACGCATCCTGTATGACGCCAAGAATTCCCCTTGGAGAAGGGCAGCCACAACCGACCGAACAGACTCCATCCTGAACTTTCACGCCCTGACAAACTTGTTCAGGGCCTTCAGGTCCAGAATGGGCCGAAATCCGTCCACCTTCTTGGGTACCACAAAAAGATTTGAGTAAAAACCTTGAAATCTCTCTCCTGGGGGAACCGGTACAATCACTCCCTGGTCCGAGAGGGCCTGTACCGCCCTGGAAAGGGCCTGTCTGCGCTCCAGCGGGAGGTTTAAATTTGATGGGAAGAACCTGTCTGGGGGTAGAGAGATGAACTCTATCCTGTACCCGGTGGACACCACCTCCCGGACCCAGCGGTCGGAAATGTGAGCCAGCCACCGGTCTGCGAACCCCAGAAGACGTCCCCCCACCCGACACTCGGGTGGGGGCAACCCATCAGGCTGAAGAGGACTTGTCCTCCGCCTTTTCTGTTTTGCGCTGCCACTGCCGATGTCCGGCCCCTGCAGCAGCCTTACTGGAACGGGTCCCCTTGCCTGTCGCGCCAGAGGGACGAAAAGGCTTCTTCTGACCTGACGTGGAAGGCTCCTGTCGACGGCGAAATTCACGCCTGCGGGGTTCCGGGAGAAAGGTACTCTTACCACCCGTGAAATCCTTGATGATTTCATCAAGACGCGAGCCAAATAGACGCCCACCCTGAAAGGGAAGGTCAGCCAGACCTCTTTTGGACGCGTGGTCACCCGACCAGGAACGCAGCCAATGAATTCTACGAAGTCTGACAGCCGATATCGATATTCTGGACAGCAAAGGCAGAACGTCCACGGCCGCATCACAGAGGTAATTAATCCCCTGGAGCAAATACTCAGCCTTCTCCGGCGCCTCCATCAGGCGACCGCCTACCAAGTCCTTCCTAAGTTCCTCCATGCACTCAGAGAAATGCTGTGCTGCCATGGCTGCAGCCAAAGCAGGTCGCACAGCAGAGCCCGCATTCAAGAACAGGGACTTCAAAAGTGCCTCTGTCTTTCTATCAGCGGGATCCTTGAAGGAAGGGGTCCCTTCCATAGGAATGGTAGTTGCCTTGGTAAGGCGTGCAATGGGTGGGTCCACCACAGGCGATTCCCATTTTTTTTCAGGAAGCTCTCCTCAAAGGGATAACGCACGGCAAAGCGTGCAGTTAGTGAGGAGGAACGCTGAGGGTGTTGCCATTCACGGTATAGGAAATGGTCAAAGAATTCATTGTAAGGATAGGCCTTGGGGGGCCTGGAAGACCCGCACACAAACAGAGCGCGATTCGCCATCTTGGTCCAACTGCAACTTAGTGCGAATGCCAGCGATAATAGCGGCAACCAGCACTTTTGTTTGGTCAGCAGCTGGCTCCTGGTCCCCTTCAGTTAACACACTGTCACCACCTGTCTCCTCCTCAGACAGGTCCCCCAGGGTCCCTGAGACCCTGGAGGCCACCTCCGGCTCAGAATCTTCCCCTGAGGATAAGGGAGGGGGACGCTTCCTGGGGACCCGCGGAGCGGCGTCCCCTTGTGGAAAAAATTCAGAAAACACAGCCCGCAGCTGGGAGAGAAAAGCCCCTTGGTCAGACTGTGGCTGCTGATGCCACCTCAGCAGGTACAGCAGGGAGATCAGCCATTGCCCAGGAATACAGGGATGTAAGGGACGCCCCGCACACAGCCACACACCCACAGGAGTCAGAGGACAGCACCCCACCACCACCAGCACCCGGAGGGAGCCCAGCTATACTTGCAGTTCCAGCTGCCTGTAGCGCAGATCGACTCAAGAGCTGCCCCTGTCAGCGCTGATTTCTGTAAGGACAGGAGAAGCTGCAGCCACGTGTTGAAATGCAGAGCATGCAGTGAAAATGGCCGCCAGGAAGCACTAGAGGCCGAATCCTCCTTACAGACAGCGTGCAGTACCGAAAATGGCCGCTCTGAGCGCTAGAGGGAAAGCCCCATAGACTGACAATGTCCGCGGCTACGGCAAAATGGTGGCGAACTGGATGAGAAGACCGAAAAAACGCACGGTGCTGGCAGGGGGCAAGATGGAGGGCTGATCCCACCGGTGGCTACCCCGGACAAGGCGTCGTTTACCGAAAACGCACAAGTTTTGTGGACGTCGGGCCCTCTTCACACCCTGTGAGGGGGGAAGGTAGGGCACTCACTTACCGGTCCGACGTCACGGTAGCCACCAGAAGCAGACTTTGCGCCCTTGACGGCGGTATGCTGCAGGCCCAAGTCACCCTGCCGAGCGCATCGGTAAAGGGGACCGGGGGGGGGGGGGGTTTCACCCCGGGCCTCCCGCACGGAGCGGGTAAGATGCGGCGGGTCCCCCTTAGCGAGACTGGCTTCGCATCATGTCGGCCAGGTCGGGGAAAGTACAGAGCTCCAGGACTCTCTATGCCCCGGCCGGCTTCTTGATAGCAGAAAAATAAAAAATAAAAGAAAAAATGGTCATATCAGGACCGCAATTCCCTATAGGGAAGCCAGGTCAACTCCTTGCGAACTAGGCATTGAAACTGAAGAGCTATTCTGTGAGGGGGTTTGATGTAGGAAGAGAGGATGGCCCCCAGGGGAGGGGCCAGCTGATCTTTTCCCTGCCTAGTTAACTCCTAGTTGGACGAACATAAAACCCCATGAAGTCAATGAAGAGCTGCGTCTGTCAGTGAACGCAAGGAGAAAATCGTATATTTTTTTGCAACAGAAGTACAATGGTGGTACATAGGGGAGCTGGAATTTAGGGGAAAAAAATTAACTTAGCCTTTAACAATTTTTCATGAATAAGAATGTACAACAGTCATCTGGTTAAAAGCACTTGTTTATTGGTTACAATATCAATTCATGGCAACATATTGGTTTCACTGAGCCACTGTACAAATACAAAGAAAAAAAAAAAATCAAACGTGGAAAAATATAAACAAAACGTTTATAGCAAGTGATTATTTCACAGGGAATATTTTTTTTTTTGTTTATACAACAGCGACTGTTAAAGGAGAACAGAATAAAATAAATGGGAAACAAAAAAAAAAAAGAAAAAAAACGCATGTCATGTCCCTGGTTTTTAATTGGCTTAAAACCTTTAAGACAGTTTTTAATACATACACAATCCAAAAGGCAGTGCAGAATTAATTCAGAATCGATATTTATAAAGCCTTTTGTCAAAAGTCAGCAACACATGAGTAAAAATGTTATAAAATGAATGTGCTAGAATTGTCAAATTGTTAAAAGTGTATATTACAGCAACCAAACAATGTTTCTTTAAAAGCAACTAAACCCTGGACTTTCAATGGATATAAAGTGTATAACTCACATGTTAGAAGATTATTTTTTTTTTAATATATATATATTTTTTCCATTATTAATTTTTTTTTTTTTTTTTTTTTACTTTTTGCCTTTATTCCCCCAGAATGGAGAAACACACAGGATTAAGCACCACTATGTAAAGAAAGCAATAAAAGGCTGCAACGTTCTAGAACTAGTCTCCACTGAAGTCCATAATATTCGAACCCTATCATACTGTGTGGTAGAAGAATTGGTGAGGCACATGTATATGTGTTATTAGGTTATATCAATCAGTAACACTGTTTGCACATATTACCATACAACACGGCATTAAAACATTCTGCATGTATTTTATACAACCAGCAATTGGATAAAAAGAGAAGAGAGACAAGGCCAGTGGTGCCTCTGAACTTCAGGAAGATATTTCACTAGCATGCATGCCAGAGAGTAGACAAGGTGCTCTATGAACCATGCTTCATTACTTGCACATGAAAACGCACTCGCACATTCTGTCACTCTTCTGGAAAACCTCATTACAGATACAAATGTTCAGGGTGAGCTTGAGTTCCACAGGCACCAGGAAATAGTATATGAGGCCTGTAGTGGCAACGGTCCTTACACCATAGTGTTGGAATGTACTGAATGGAGAGGAGGTCATGGTGGCAGGAGAAAGCACACTATATGGTCCCGCACAAGGCAGAAAGTAGGGCCTGCCCCACTAGGGACTAGGAGAATCGCTTACTTGTCCAATACAGATGCTTGGGCCTTATTATACAGAGGATCCTTCTAAAGCTAGTGCAGGCTGAAAAGAGGTCAGTTGCTGTGCTTTGCATATTTTGGCAAAGTACAATTATAGCTCACAGCTGCACATTTACAATTCTGTGAGATATAAAATCAAAAAAAAGTGCCTGGCTTTTCAGAAGCCGCTTTTAGCCAGCCCCAGATTAGTCTCTTTATTATACTGGCACAACACACTTGTGTATGAATGTGCCGAGTCTTCATAACCAGCATTTCTAGTGCAGAAAGCCTCCTATACACCTAACACACACCCATGACTGTGCATATACAGCCCTGGCCAAAAGTTTTGAGAATCAGTCTGCTGCCTCATTTTTTTTATGATGGCAATCTGCAATTCATCTGATCACTCTTCCTAACATTCTGGAGTATATGCAAAGTCCCTCTTTGCCATGAAAATTAACTTTATATCATAAACATTTCCACTGCATTTGTCCAGCAAGTGCCAGGACAATTTCCTACAGTTGATTCAGCTGCAGGATGGGGGCACCACCAGTGGAGAGCTTGCTCAGGAATGGCAGCAGGCAGGTGTGAGTACATCGGCACGCACAGTGAGGCGAAGACTTTTGGAGGATGGCCTGGTGTCAAGAAGGGCAGCAAAGAAGCCACTTGTCTCCAGGATAAACATTAGGGGCAGACTGATATTCTGCAAAAGGTACAAGGATTGGACTGGGGTAAAGTCATTTTCTCTGATGAATCCCCTTTCCAATTGTTTAGGGTATCCAGAAAAGTCCTTGTCCAGAGAAGAAAAGGTGAGCGCTACCATCAGTCCTGTGTCATGCCAAAAGTAAATTATCCTGAGACCATTCATGTGTGGAATTGCTTCTCAGCCAAGGGCTTGGGCTCACTCACAATTTTGCCTAAGAACACAGCCATGAATGAAGAATGATACAAAACCATCCTCCAAGAGCAACTTCTCCCAACCATCCGTTTGGTGATGAACAATGCCTTTTCCAGCATTTACTTTGCCATAAGGGAAAAGTGATAAAGTGGCTTGGGGAACATCAAAATTTTGACTCCATGGCCAGGAAACTCCCCAGACCTTAATCCCATTGAGACTTGTGGTTAATCCTCAAAGAGGCGGGTGAACAATAAAACCACCACAAATTCTGATAAACTCTAAGCATTGATTATGCAAGAATGGACTGCCATCAGTCAGGATGTGGCCCAGAAACTGATTGACAGCATGCCAGAGCAAAGTGCAGAGGTCTTGAAAAAGAAGGGTCAACACTGCCAATATTAACTTAGCATAAACCTAATGTAATGGTCAATAAAAGCCTTTGACACTTATGAAATGCTTGTAATTATTCTTCAGTATACCATCTGACAAAAAGATCTAAAAATACTGAAGGAGCAGACTTTGTGAAAATTAATATTTGTGTCAGTCTCAAAACTTTTGGCCACAGGTGTATAATGAAGTTGCCTTGATATGCACATTGGAAGGGTCAGATGCTGCCATTTGCTAGAATTTGGCAATGTGAAGCCTCACCCCTGGTGCACATAGAGAGGTGGGTGGGGGTAACCACATTGGCAGCATCTGCCCAAAATGTCACGAGTGAAATACGCTTAGAATTAAAAAGTCGCTACAGTTGGCATCATAACAGATTTCAGATATTGGCACATTGTGGATTCCTCATCAGAACCACCAAACTAACATCAGCTACAAATATATTAATGATTCTTAGGTATCACCAGATCACAAAATCAGTATTTGGGCACCCTGGCGATCGGGAAGTACAATCTATCAAGGATGTCTATACCTGACATATACTACACAACTGGTACAGATAGTGTCTAGAGAAAATGTGAATAAAATTATTTCTACCATAACCGTCATTTTGTGTCTATTCATAGTAAACTTCACATGTACTCTTATAAAATACTAGAAAATCCTGCTTACTACTTTCAATCATTTCACAGCAACACAAGCCAAAAAGTTACATACAGTATTTATAGTGCTCTGGATAACCAATTAGTGCTGCACAAAGCCTTGTCAGGCCAAGACCCATATATCCTGGTACTCCCAGCTGCTGCACAACAGAAACACAGCCACTGTTTAATGTGAGAAATCTTAAACATTGGGGAGCTATAAAGACAAGGTGATGGCGCTGCAGTGTGGTTAGTTATGGTGGATCTTCACCCATTCCACTGCATCCCACGCACCCTCCGCTGCATGTAGATCATGTTTTTTTTTTTTTTTTAAATGTATTTTATTACTACCTTTCAGGCCCACCCTCTCTATTCTCCATCATTCACCTAAAATGAATGACATCAGTGCCCCCGGCAACTCCTGAGATATGCGGTGCGCATATCCCAGGAGGCACTGGGGGCCCCACAAGTCAGCCCATTCACTAACGGGGGGGTTATTAGTGCAGTATCAGTAGGCTGTGCCAGAACTCGGAAGAGCTGGCACAGTCTCCCGATGAAGTCACAGATGAACAAGGTGGCGTGGAACCCAGCTCAGCATCAGGTAAGCAGGGGTGGGGGAATGAGGTTAAATGAAAAAATTAAATAATGGGGGGGGAGTTTCTCTTTAAAGTCCGAGTAGAACTCCAAAAAAAAAAAAAAAAAAAACACTAAATGCACAACTGAAATACAAATCCGTCAACCATTTTTCCTACCCAAATATTTTTAATTTTGTTGAGCCAACCATGTGGTTTCCAGCCTGGTACCACCCTGCACAGCCAAGAAGGTGAGACCGCTATTTCCAATCGCTCAGCTCTGCAGGTTCCAGTATCACCTTTCTGCTCAACAGACAAAATCAAAATCAGCACAAGTCTGCCCAATTGTCCTATAGGCTGGCAAATTAAACCAAAAGCTACAACAGTGCAATAGAAATGTCACCTAACTGGCAGCCCCTGCATGTCAGGTGTGAGTTTCAGAAGATTGATTCATCTAGATTTGTATATAACTATATGTATGTCAACTATGTATTTGATGATTTATTCTGCTTTAAAGGATTATATTCATTATGTCTAGTATGATCTCAAAGTTGTGTTCAAAGGGGACCTTAAAGCTGAACACCAAGTTTACTGTCCCTTTAACGAGTTTGCTTAGGCTAGCTTTTGCACACTAGCAGGTGTGCCCGCTGGGCACGCTGTACAAACTAAACTTACACAATATAAAGCCTTGTGTTCCAGTAGTAAGAGGAGAGTCGAGCTGGATGGAGCTCAGACATTCACAGAAAGCTTTGCATTCTCTGAATGAATACAAAACTTCCTCTGATTGGCTAAGGCGTTTGAATACCATTATAATCTAAATCTATAATCCTTAATTTCTGGGGGGGGGTCATTGAGTATAAAATGCCCTGTTGATATCAGGGGAAGGAATATTACCCCATCATTGGTGTCAGTGGCAAGAATTATGCCCCATAATAATTTGTTGGGGTCAGTCTGAAGAATAGTACCAAGTATCAGTGGGAGGAATATTGCCCCAAGGGCTGGATAAAAGCAAGCAAAGGGCTACATCTGGCCCCTGAGCCATAGTTTGGAGACCACTGGTGTAGAAAACAGTTTGCTTGGGCCACCTTAGCCCAAATTAACTAGTTAAAAAGGACAGTAAATCTAGAATTCAGCTTTAATAATAATAATTTATAGTCTATTTTGCGGGGGTTTTCAGTGGCCTTGGCAGATCTAGATCAAACATAATAAAAATAAAAGCAGTGAGCTAGTAGAAGGGGAAGTGACACTACTAGTGCAGTGCAATACTATGAACATTACCCTACTGGTCCTTCACACTGAATTAGAATACTTGGGCAGAAAAGTGCCCTAGAAGGTAGAGGTTTGTCTGGCTGCTTGGCACTTTCTTCATTAGAAACATGGTGAGAGGCACAGTAATAATAAAAAAAAAATCACACAAGAAAGGTAGATGCTTTGTTGGCTCAAAAAAAAAAAAAAAAAAGAAACTTCATTAAAAACAAGTGACACCATTAAGGTACAGACAAATTAACATTGATGTCACAGCACACCTTCACAATACTGGTGGTTCTGCCCTCTGTTCCCTCCGCTCTGACCATGCACTGGGTGCAAAGGGCAAGCGGTTTTGGCACTAAAAGTGACATTTTCCTCTTCTTCTCTCACCCTTTGACAACTAGGTGCTTTTTAACCAATGTGCTTATTCATTAATGAGACATAAAGAGAAATGATGATGTGCAAAGAATTGTTACCTCACAGCAGCATTCAGTAATCACCGTTACATTGCTGTAATTTGTTACAAATGTCTGCACTCAAAACATCATCCCTGCCCTTCATACCTCTTTGCTGAATAAACCCAATACAAGTCAATGATTTTTATATGGTTTATTTCCAACAAGCCACATACCTAAATTATCTTTCAAATAAAAACACTGTACCTATTTTACATTAGTTTTGGCTCTTAGTGCTGGTTCACACTGGTGCGATTTCTGATGCGACTTGAATCACACGACCAGGGAAAAAATCACATTATATTCAATGGTGCCTGTTCTCATCAATGCGACAACGCATGGTGCTATTTTGGAAAAGGTTCCAGTGCTACTTTGGTGCGGTTTACAGTGCAACTTTGCCCTATAGAATATGCCAAAGGCAGCCAAAGTCACACCAAAGTCTCAATACATAATAATACTAATAATAATAATAAAAAAAAAAATAATCATCACATTGCAGTTGTGTAAACTGAGCCTTAGACCTTCATTTCCGGAAAAGTCTACACTTTATTTTTGGCAGATACAAGGGTACTCTAGAATCAGCTCTCCGTTGGTCCAATGTGCTCATTAATACAGATTAATGCTCTTTGTACCTTCCTTCTGAACCGTTGCTCTTGACATGCTAGTGGGGATGGTAGCTGGGGAATGTTAACAAGAGCCATAAAGCATATACCATTGGCACATTAACAGGAGGGGGCCAAGGTGAAGCCAACTCAAACACCTGCTCAAGCACAAAGCTTAGAAAGTGAATTACATCTGGAATGTAAGTGGAAATGGCCACCTAATAGCAACTGATCTTCAACATTATGGTCTTTCGCATGTAAGCAACTGCCAACTTAATGGTTGTGCAACATTTTACCAGGACGTAAAGTATATAGTAAACCTTAATGGTTATGGATTATTCTGACAATAGTGCAAACCAGATTAAAGATGTAATAACCTAAAAAAAAACATAAAAAAAAGTAAAAAAAAAAATAAAAAAAAAGAAGATGTAATAACCATCATTGTACAGTTTTATGGGCATATTTTGTCTTCTCGATTATGTCCCATTTAAGCCAGTGCAATTGGTGTCTGACCATACACCTCCATTCTGCTTTACAGGAATGTAAGCGACATGAGTAATCAAAAAAAAAAAAAAAAAGCCTGCTTGACCTCTAATATCAGAGTTACCGGCATGTCTGCCACAAAGCCCCTTACTGGCTTGGCTGGCTGGCCAAACAATGATGAATGTGTTTATGCAATATTACCATGTTTGTGAATGGATTAGCAGGCGTATATGCCCAATATGATAAATGGTCACAATAAAATTAAACTCCCTGGGGTGTAGGCAGCAATCTGAGGTCACCCACATTCATTAGCTGTTTATGGGTATCACCTAGTTGAGGTTAGACCTCTATGGCAGCTGGATGCAGAAGCCGATCATTTGGCACCTGTGCTTGGCCCGCATCCCATCTCCACTTGGAATGCTTGACCCTGAGGAGGGGGGGTCGTTAGAAGAGTCAACACAAGTTAATGAGTTATGCCACGGGCTATCTTAAACTGGTGCAAACATGGTTGTGAGCTGACTAGAAAGTATGTCATTTTTGAAGAAACAATGCTTGTGTGTGAAGAAGAAAGGTCTAAAATGTCATGAGAGGGTACAAGAGTTTATCGACAGTCTAGGTGCAAAAGCTAGAAAGCAAACTCGAATAGCAGCTTTCCAGCAAGGTGAGTAAGACCAGCCCACTGTCCTGGCACCACTTTACTGCTGGGTGAGCAGCTATCCTTAGAAGTGTCATTATAACTTATGTCATTCTATTTCCACTAATGAGGCCCATTACAGCTAAGCGATGAACTTTATTCTTACTGAAAAAAGTGCACTTTAACTTGGCTACATCAATTCAGATTTAGAAGTCTTCATATTCCTACAAGTCTAAAAATCATACTGCCCTACACTGCAACAAACACTCCAATATCCAAAAGTGTGACAGAATGCAAGTCCAAAACAAAAAAAATACAATTACAAAAAGGTTAGGGGATTTCATATCGACATGTGTGCTTCTATTGCATACTTTGCAACTGTGCAGAAATGCAGTAGTTCTAATAATATCTCTGGCCTGCTTTCATTAAGCCATGACAATCTAACATTAGAAATTAAGATTCACGGGTCATCTAGAATAGAATTTTTCCATAAAATCGCTAATAGGAGATGTAAACCGATTTGTTCATCCAGGATTGTCACGTGAGAAGGTGAAAAAAGAAATCACTAAAATGTATGAGTTGCTTTGAAAAAAGGACTCAAAAAAAAATAAAAAATAAAAGTTCAAGTCTTTTTTCAGTGCAGGTAGATGGGGATTTTAGCAATTTACATTTAGTGCATTCGATTTAGGAATTAGACTAGTGGGTTACACGTTTCCTGCATATGTACTGCACAATGGGATCAGTACAGCAAATCATCATGAGCATTATGCCGTATGAAGGAAAAGGTGAGGGAATAGTGTGAGCGGATATACAAACTGGCCTGTCTAAATGTGAAGATATACTACAACTGTATGGATACAAACACAGAGCAATGATTCATCTCATCCACAGCAAGTTCACAAAGAGTAATAATAAAAAAAAAAAAAAAAAAAAAAAAAAAAAAAAAAAAAAAAAAAAAAAAAAAAAAAACAAAAGAAAAAAAAAAAAAAGAACACAACAATCAAGTATATTTATCACTAAACTATTGTGGCGTTCAAAAAAAAGCTACAATTCGTATTTCTTTAAATAAAAAAAGGCAATATTTCTTTTTTCTGTTTTTCTGTAGTTTTTGTTGTTTTTTTTTGTTTTTTTTACATACAAACATTACATGATCGGCTGCTATAGTGTGTACATTCAGGTATGTACAAAAATAATAATAAAAAAAAAAAAAATAGGTACAGACTCAGCAGACTTTGAGCACAAAGCAGAAATCCTTTAACCGTGTGGCTGCTGTAAAGGTCTACAATGCAAAACTGACATTTCTAGCAGCAAAAGGGTTAAAACAACTTAACCAAGCCACAAAATAAAGACTGGCTCCTAGGCTCTCGGTCACCATGATCCTGTGTGCTAGCCCCCTTGAAATAGTCACCAGTGCTCTTTACCCCCTTTGAACCCTTTATGACCTCAACTTGATTTTTTTTTTACTAGTTTAAAGAAAGCCTTTGTGTAATAATAATCAGTGAATAGAAAAACTTCACCTGCAAATACAAGGTAGAAATGTTATTTCACAGCTATAGGCTGCAGCATTGACCTCTCCAGATCTCGGTGGAGAATTAACAAGATCAGCTATCTTTGCCCAAGT
>BLSH010535872.1:1229603-1244092 GCA_018402905.1 Glandirana rugosa | reverse complement strand
AGGGGGAAGTGACTGACGGGCGAAAAGACTTGCGATAGGGAAACTCCTCTCGAAGGACTTCTTTACCCTTAGAGGATGCCACCTAGGCGGATAACGTGCGGAATGATTCCGCTGATGGTAAGGATACCTTCCCTGAGGAAGGAAATTCCTAGGACGACTATCTTCTTGTCTCCCTGAAGACTTCAGGAACAAAAACTTACGCCCGAGGCGCCACGCTGGACGAAACCGACGCCGGTACCGTCGCGTCATGGAAAGCCTCACGTACCGCCTTGAATTCAGCCTGGACTGACTTCCAGCGGAGTACCTCCGTGGCGTCTTCCGAGGTCCGACTTAAGTTCCGCCATGCACTCCGAAAGGTACTGCGCTGCCATGGCCGCAGCCAAAGCAGGTCGCACCGCGGAGCCCGCATTCAAAAACAAGGACTTCAGAAGTCCCTCTGTTCTTCTATCAGCAGGATCCTTAAAGGAAGGAGTCCCTTCCATAGGAATGGTAGTCGCCTTAGTAAGGCGTGCAATAGGCGGATCCACCGTAGGAGATTCCCATTTCTTCAGGAAGCTCTCCTCAAAGGGATAGCGTTCAGAAAAGCGGGCAGTCAGTGAAGGGGGAACGGCGTGGTTGTTGCCATTCACAGTATAGGAAATGGTCAAAAAATTCATTATAAGGATAGGACTTGGGGGCCTTGGGGAGCCTAGAAGACCCGCACACATAGGCAGACCGCGATTCGCCTGTTTGATCCAACTGCAACTTGGTGCGAATGCCAGCGATAATGGTGGCTACCAGCACATTGTCCTGGTCAGACACAGGCTCTTGGTCCTCAATCCCCATGTCACCACCCGTTTCCTCATCAAACAAGTCCCCCGGGGTCCCTAAAACCCCTGAAGCCACCTCCAGCTCAGAATCTTCCCCCGAGGATAACGGGGGGGGTGGGGGGGCCGCTTCCTGGGGGCCCGCGGAGCGGCGTCCCCACGTGGAAGAAACTCAGCAAGGACATCCCGCAGCTGGGAGAGAAAAGCCCCTTGGTCAGACTGCGTGGCTGCTGAGATCAGCCATTACAGGGATGGATGGATGGAAGGAAGGGATGCCCCGCACACAGCCACACACCCACAGGATCCAAAGGACAGCACCCCACCGCCACCAGCCCAGAGGGAGCCCAGCTATACTTGCTGTTTTTGCTGCCTGATCGCGCCGATCGCTCAGAAGAACTGCCTCTGTCAGCCACCGTTTTCAGTGGGAAGAAGAAGCTGCAGCCACGTGTAGAATGCAGAGCATGCAGTGAAGATGGCTGTCAGGAAGCACTAGAGGGTGAAACACACCTCTCAGGCAACTTGCAGTACGGAATATGGCCGCTCCGAGCGCTAGAGGGAAAGCCCCATAGACTGAAAATGTCCGCGGCTACGGCAAAATGGCGGCGGTCCGCCGCAAAATGGCGGCCGAAAGACTGCATGGCGATGCTGGATGAGAAGGCTGAACGAAGGTACAGCGCTGGGGAGGGGGGTGGGGGGTGGCAGGGGGCAAGATAAGAGGCTGATTCCCACCGGTGGCTACCCTGGACAGCTACAGGAGCAGTGAAAAAAATTGCATTTTTGGACGTCGGGCCCTCTTCACTCCCCATGTGGGGAGGAAGGCAGGGCGCTCACTTACCAGTCCGACGCCATGGTAGCCACGCGGATGCAGACTTTCCACCCTCAGCGGGGGGTACGCTGCAGGCCCAGGGTCACCCTGCCGAACGAATCGGGAAGGGGACCAAAATGGGGGATCACGCCCCAGGCCACCCGCACGGAACGGGTAAGATGCGGCGGGTCCCTGTGTTGGGGCCGGCTTCGCATCATGTTGGCCAGGTCGGGGAAAGTACAGAGCACCAAGACTCTCGATGCCCCGACCGGCTTCTTGATAGCAGATCATCTTGATTGCAGAAAAAAGAAAAATAAAATAAAAAAAAGAAAATGGTCACAATAGGACCGCAGTTCCCTATAGGGAAGCCAGGTCAACTCCTTGCGAACTAGGCATTGAAACTGGAGAGCTCCTCTGGGAGGAGGGTTTTAATGTAGGAAAAGAGGACGGCCCCCAGGGAGGGGCCAGCTGATTTCTTTTCCCTGCCTAGTTAACTCCTGGTAGGACGAACATAAAACCCCACAAAGTCATGAAGAGCTGCGTCTGTCAGTGAACGTAGGAGAAAAGGATTTTAAGGTAAGTTCTTAATAAAATCCTATTTTCTCTTACGTTCACTGACAGACGCAGCCCTTCATTGACAAGTGGGGATGTCCTAAAGCAGTGTCATTCAAGAGGGGTGGGTAAACAATAACAACTGTACCCAACAGAATCCTCTCAGGAAGCGCCAGCCGCGCCTACACCGCCTGTAAAACTTTACGGCCAAAAGCAGCATCCGCGGATGCTGACACATCAACTTTGTAAAACTTAACAAAAGTGTGCACCGAGGCCCAAGTAGCCGCCTTGCACACCTGGGACACCGAAGCCTGGTGTCTGAAAGCCCAGGAAGTGCTAACTGCCCTGGTGGAATGAGCCATGACTGGAAAAGGGGGAACTTTGCCCCGAACAGTATACGCATGGGTCACGGTCTGTCTGATCCAACGGGAAACAGTGACTGACGAGGCCGACAACCCTTTGCGTGGTCCTTCCGTCAGCACAAAACGCATCAGACTTCCAAAAAGAAGCTGTAGCCACCAAATACACCAGCCCTCACGACGTCCAAAGAATGTAACTCAATCTCCTTGGGATGCGACGGGTGGGGACATAATGAAGGGAGAACAATATCCTCAATGTGAAAAGAGGAAACCACCTTCGGTAGAAACGAATGTGAGGGTCGCAGGACCGCCTTATCCTTATGAAGGACCAAGTAGGGAGACTTGCAGGACAACGCCGCCAACTCAGACACCTGCCTAGTGGATGTAATGGCCAAGAAAGCCACCTTTTGGGACAGCAATTGTAAGGGAATGTCCCTGATCTTCTCATATGGCGGTTTTTGCAGTCCAGAAAGTACCAAGTTCAAATCCCAAGGGCGACCATACCTGAGGAGCCACATGGAGTACACCCTGTACAAATGTACGTATCAGCGAATGTGACGCCAAGGGACGTTGAAAGAGAATCGCCAGAGCCGAAATCTGACCCTTGAGAGTACTCAATGCCAATTTGTTATCCAGGCCTTGCTGCAAAAAAGCCAGCACCCGGGACACAACATAAGAGCGAGGGTTCCAACCCCCCGCCTCACACCAGGCAATATAGGCATTCCAGGTGCGATGATATATCTTGCGCGAAGTACACTTACGCGCCTTAAGCATAGTAGGGATCACGGAGTCAGAGACACCCCTATCCCTCAACACCTAGGACTCAATAGCCAAGCCGTCAAAGCCAGCGAGGGTAAAGCAGGGTGCAGGATGGGTCCCTGTGACAGCAGATCTTCACGTAGCGGAAGACGCCAGGGAACATCTGTCACCATCCGCACCACGTCGGCGTACCAAGGGCGCCGAGGCCAATCCAGAGCTACCAGGATTGTCAGAATCCCCTCCGCTTCTACCCTGCGCAGTAGGCGGCAGTAGAAATACCGTGGGGTAGAAGCTTGAGGGGAGGGAAGGCATACAGGAGCTGGTACCGACCCCAAGGGATCTCCCTTGTTCTGCACACGAAGGTCTGCACCTTGTGATTGAACCTGGACGCCATTAGGTCCACGTCTGGCGTGCCCCACCTGTGGCAAATCTGTCGGTACACCTCTGGATGTAGGGACCATTCCTCCTGATCCAGCGTCTGGCGACTGAGAAAGTCCGCCTGCCAATTTTCTACGCCCGGAATGTAAATGTCGGAGATTGCCGGCGTGTGAAGTTCTGCCCATCGCAGAATGAGAACCGCTTCCGCAGCCGCTGCCGAGCTCCTCGTTCAGCCCTGATGGTTCACGTACGCCACCGCCGAGGCGTTGTCCGACTGAAACCCGAACCGGGAGGCCGCGCAGCCTTACCGTCCAGTGGAAGAGGCAGAGCCTGATTGCCCTCAGCTCCAGCACATTTATCGGAAGGCGGGATTCCTGCGCCGGCCAACGGCCCTGAGCAGACAGTTGCCCCAGGACCCCCCAGCCTGATAGGCTGGCGTCCGTCGTGACTATCGACCAATTCAGGGGAGAAACGACTTTCCCAACTTTAGGGCCGGTGCCTGAAGCCACCAGGTCAACGATCCCCTGGTCTGATGATCCAATCTGATCAGCTGGTCCAGGGACAGCGGAGACTTGTCCCACCATTACAGAATCGCTCGCTGTAAGATCCGAGTGTGACTCTGGGCATAAGGTATCATCTCAAAGGCCGAGACCATGAGCCCCAATACCCGCATACAGAACCGTAAGGAGGACCACTGGCGTGACAGCAGGGTTCGCACCGCTGCTTTCAGTGTCAGTAACTTGGCCGGAGGTAAGAACACCTTTGCCTGCTCTGTGTCCAGAATCAGACCCAGATATTCCAGTCGACAGGACGGGGTCAACGTCGACTTCTGCAGGTTGATCAGCCAGCCGAAGTCTTTCAACGAGGCCATGGTGATAGCCACATTCTCACCCAGGGCCGAAGCAGACACCGCTCTCAGGAGTAAGTCGTCGAGGTATGCTACCACTGCAATGCCTCTCTGCCTCAATAGCGCCAGCACCGGAGCCACCAGCTTGGTGAACACCCGAGGAGCCGAGGCCAAACCGAAGGGAAGTGCCACAAATTGGTAATGTAGATCCCCCACCGCAAAGCGCAGGAATCGCTGGTGTCGGGGACAAATGGGAACATGGAGGTACGCGTCCCTGTTATCCAGAGACGCCATGAAGTCCCCTTGGTGCAGGGCGGCCACAACCGAACAGACAGATTCCATCCTGAATTTCTGCGCCTTCATGAAGTGGTTTAGCGCTTTTAGGTTCAGAACTGGCCTGACCCTACCCTTTTTGGGCACCACAAAGATTTGAATAGAAGCTGCGGAACCTTTCCAGAGGAGGTACCGGCACAATTACCCCTTGGTCGGAGAGCGTCTGAACAGCCCCTAGGAGAGCCTCTCGACGCCCCTGAGGGAGTCCCAAGTTCGATGGGAAGAACCTGTCTGGGGGTAGAGTGCTGAACTCTATCCTGTACCCGGAGGACACCACTTCCTGCACCCACCGGTCGGAGATGCGGGCAGTCCACCTGTCTGCGAACCCCAGAAGTCGGGGCAACCCATCATGCGGAAGAGGACTTTTCCTCCGTCTTTTCGTTCTTGCGCTGCCCGGGCCGCTTACCGGACCCCGAGGCAGACTTGCCGGGCCCCGGGCTCTTGCCCGCTGCGCCGGGCGCACGAAAAGAAAACGCTTCTGGCCCGAAGATGCAGAACTCTGCTTACGGCGGAATTCCCGCCGTCTGGGCTCCGGAAGAAAGGTACTCTCCCCCCAGTGAAATCCTTAATGATTTCATCCAATTGTGCCCCAAAGAGCCGACTACCCTGAAAGGGAAGATCCGTGAGGCCCTTTTTGGACGTGTTGTCACCCGCCCAACAGCGTAACCACAGCACCCGTCTGATAATTACTGCAAACACAGACATCTTAGACAGCATGGGGAGCAGGTCCAAGGCCGCGTCACACAGGTACCGGAGACCCTGTATCAGATGGTCCGTCCGCTGTGACGCCTCAGGCGAGCATCCGCAGCCCAACTCATTGTGCAACTCAGTCGCACACTCTGTAAGTGATTGCGCCCCCATGGCCGACCCCGCCACCAAGAACAGTGCCTTGGATACCGCCTCCGTCCGGCTATCAGCCGGATCCTTAAAAGAGGGAGACCCCTCCAAGGGGATGGTCGTCGCCTTATTCAGGCGAGCCACCAGAGGGTCCACTGCAGGGGATGCCCACTTCTGCACAAAACTGTCCTCAAAGGGATAGCGCACAGCAAAATGTTTGGGCAATGAAAAGGAATTCTGCGGACGCTGCCATTCCTTATAGACCAACTGGTCAAAAAATGGAGCATACGGATATGCCCTAGGGGGACCGAGACGGCTTAAAGGACCCACAAACATAGGCAGTCTCCTGCGACTCCCCGGCCTGGTGCAGGCGCAAAGACGCACGGATATTGGTGATCAGGGAGGCCACCAGCGCCCTCTCGTGCGCTACCAAGGCCCCCTGGTCTTCCTCACCATCCAATAGCTCCAGTTCACCATCTGAGAGCTCCACGGGGGTCCCCGTGACCACTGAGGCCCCTTCCGGTTCAGAATCCTCCCCTGAAGATGGAGGGGGGTGGACACTTTTTAGCCACCCCCTTAGCACGGCTCAGCACCCCCGGGAAAAAAGCTCCCCCAATACGGACTTTAACTGATCCAGGGGAACCAGAGGACCCATCGCAGCTTGCGCTTCCACAGATCCCTCCGGAGAAGAACCCGCAGGTTCAGCCGCCATTGTGCCACCGGAACACTTGCTAGGCCAATAGGCCCTGACACCCCCACAATGCAGCCCCACCACTGCCCCACAGAGCAACCGGGAGAATACCCAGGACGACTGCACCCACCGCTACCGACACCCCAGGGAGAGCCAGCTATACTTGCTGTTTAATTATTGCTCTTCAAGCGCTGCATCCCAGTAGGAGTGCTTGACCGCCTGTCAGGAGCCTTCACCGCCACTGTGCCTTCACCGCTGTCTCAGAGGAAAAGAGAAAGAAACGGCGCCAGCCGCACGTTTTCTTCAGCAGGCACATCAAAAATGGCTGCCGAGCGGTCACACAAGGCCAAAGCATGCTCCACACAGGCCGCGACTAAGGCAAAATGGCTGCCGAGCAATCACTAGAGGCCAAAATAGCCCACAAAATGGCCATGCTACGGCAAAATGGCGGCGATCCGTATGGCGGTTTTAGCGCAGGGGTGCGGTGCGGGAAGGGGGCGACAACAGACCAAAACAAAAAGGGGAACCTGTAGTCCTGAACCCTCCACCGGCCACCATAGTCCGCAAAAACGCCCAGCCCCCCCCCTCCGCACCCCCGGGGGGGGTCACTCACCAATCCGACGGGCGTAGCAGGTAGCCACCCGGTAGCAGACCTACCTCCCATCAGGTGGAGAGGGATGCTGCAGGCCAAGCGCCCCTGGATGCGAGCACAGCCCGGTCACTGGACGCAAGTGGGGGTCACCCACTAGCCTCCCGCATGGAACGGGTACGATGCGGCGGACGCATACGGGTTACGGGTAGCTCGCATCGGTCGGCCGTGCTGGGGAAATTCCAGGATTCGAGATATCCTCTATGCGCCAGCCGGCTACTTGATAGCAGTCTTCATCAGATAGCTTAAGAAAGCAAAAAGAAGAACAAATTGGGGAACCGCAGGTCCCTGCAGGGAACCAGGTCTAACTCCTTGCACTAGGCATAAAAAAACTGATATGCTATGCAGAGCTGGGGGGTTATATGCTGGAGTGAGGACGGCCCCCTGGGAGGGGTCAGCTTGCTTTTTTTCTGTTTGCCAAGTCTACTCCTGGTAGGATGTGCATAAACCCCACTGGTCAATGAAGGGCTGCGTCTGTCAGTGAACGTAAGAGAAATAAAATCAGCATCTCCATAAAGCTGGTCAGCAGAGGAAGCATAAAGTTCTCTACAATTTCCTGTTAGAGGGCTGTGATGACTTTGGACTTGATAAAACAGTGGACCAACACCAGCAGATTACACGGCTACCCAAATCATCACTGACTGTGGAAACTTCACATGTACTTCATGCATTTTGGATTCTGTGCCTCTCCTCTCTTCCTCCTGACTCTGGGACCTTGATTTCCAAATGAAATGCAAAATTTACTTTCATCCAAAAAGAGGACTTTGGACTACTGAGCAACAGGCCAGTTTTTTTTCTCCTTAAACCAGGTAAGATGCTTCTGACGTCTCTGATTCAGGAGTGGCTTGACACAAGAAATGGGACAGTTCTAGCCCATGTCCTGGATACGTCTGTGTGTGGTGGCTCTTGAAGCACTGACACCAGCCGTAGTCCACTCTTTGTGAATCTCCCCAAAATTCTTGAATGGCATTTGCTTCACAATCCTCTCAAGGCTGTGGTTATCCCAGATGCTTGTGCACCTTTTCCACCTTCCACTCAACTCTCCATTACTATGCTTAGATGCAGCACTCTGAACAGCCAGCTTCTTTAGCAATGACCTTTTGTGACTTACCCTCCTAGAGGAGGGTGTCAATAACTCTTCTGGGCAAATGTCAAGTCAGCAGTCTTTCCATGATTGTGTAACCTACTGAACCACACAGAGCTCATTTAAAGGCTCAGGAAACCTTTACAGGTGTTTTGAGTTAATTAGCTGATTAGTGTGACACCATGAGTCTACACTCTACAATATTGAACTATCACTCACTAGCTGTAAGCCATAATCATCAAAATTAAAAGGAAGAACGGCTTGAAATATATGAGTTTCACTTTTGAATTGAATTACTGAAATAAAATTAACTTTTTTGAGATGCAGCTGTGGAAATTGAGACAAAATTCAAAATTGTAGTTATCTCCAGAGCAAGAGGTAAGGGAATATCCTCCTATGGGGCGCCTGTTCTTGAGACAAAGAACACTGGAATCTTGGAGGGACTTTCTATAATTTTCTGATGTGTTTTCAAGAAAGAAGTAAAATATACCCCGTAGGACAGAGGCAGCAAAGAGAAAAAGAAAATGAACCCGATAGGGTTAGAGTAACCTTCCTTAATCTATAAAAGTAAAAAAAAAGATTTGCCTCTACATACAATTAAGACCTATATAAATTCCTTTCTATGATTAGCATTTACAAAGCAAACATGCTCTCTTCCTTTAAACAACACTCACCTGCTCTTTCACCCTTCAAAGTGTCCCATACGTTGCAGTTGAAGTCGTCATATCCCGCTAGTAACAAACGACCACTTTTAGAAAACGCTACCGATGTGATACCGCAAATGATGTTGTCGTGCGAATACATCATCAACTCCTGGTCTGCACGAAGGTCAAACAGCCTACACGTTGCATCATCAGAGCCAGTAGCAAAGGCGTGCCCATTGGGGAAAAACTGAAACAAAATGAAAATGGACATCATATTTGCAGAGCTACTAAATACACGCCTTCCTTTCCTAGATTACTGACAGAGCTCCTTAACTGTCAGTCTGCAACACAACTTATGTGTCTCATTGGTCTCGTTCACATAGGCGTACGTAAGGGTATGCCTGTGCGAGGACCGTCTTTGCCCACACGGGGTACAGATGTTTTCCATGCATCCATATGCAGGCAGTCCCATTCATGTGAAATGGGTTGGCAGTGGCTGCACAGACACAGCCGCTGCTCCCAATTAGGCATCTGTGCGAGTGCCTTTCCCCGAAGCAGTGTGTGAGTTCAGGGGCATACACCAGTACAGATGTCAAATTCAGAGCAGCAGTTGTGTCTGTACAGACACTGCATTCCAGATTACATAACTGGGACTACCGGGTGCAAACAGCCCTCAGGTACACTTGGGTACCTCTGTGTGAATAAGGCATAGAAATCTGAACATTAAATGAACTTTAGCAAAGAGCCAGGTATGTGCAACTGTGTGTTCCCATTTCTCCACATCCAAATAAATTAATTTACTGGTGAACTTGACAGACTGAAAATGTAAGTTACTGAAACACAGCAGCAATCGATTGCATTTCATGCGTGTTTGTACATAAGGGACTGGTCAGGAACATGAACAGCTTTTCACTGACATACATAAATACACATTATATATTTCTATATCTTTCTTTTCTTTCTCAATTACTTCAATCGCTCTCTCTTCATAATTACATCTATTTTTCGCTTTTTGTCTTTGTTGTGGGGATCTTTTTAAAAAAAAAAAAAAAAGGGGGGACCCCTAGATCCCACTCCCCCCCCCCCCCATGAATAAGTACTTAGTACTTCTACTCACTAAAAGAAAAGATGTCACCCAGAAAAAGGACACCCAAACTTTTGACGCCCTCTATTAAAAAAAAAAAAAAATCCCCAAAAATTGGATTTTTGTACTCAACGTAAAATCCTTTTCTACAAGTTTATTAAAAGGACACTGCTTACTTCTTCACGGATGGGTTTTATGTTGCCATCTTCTTTTTAAACTAAAAGCACGCCTAAGTACCCGCCTTCAAACTTGAACAACAGAAGCTGAAAGCAGAGCTGAAAATGTCAGGACACGCCAAGTGCCCATGTGGAATGTGCTGTAATTAGGAATAGAGCCTTGCTGCCCAAAGGAGCATAAGCCTGGATAACCATCCTACCAATCCAGCTGGAAACAGTGGAAGATGAGGGAGCTGGACCTGGTCTAGGACTCTCCGGAATGATGAGCAGACTACCAAATGAGTGCTGCAGACTCTAAAGGCCTAACCACATCCAGGCAAGGAGACTATTTTCTCAGATGAGAGGAATATGGACACAAGGCAAGGCAAGATCCTCATTGAGATGAAAGGCCGACACCACCTGTGGCAAAAGAGAAAGCCTAGAACAAAAAACCACCTTGTCCCATGCAGAATCAAATAGGGTTGCTTACAGAAGACCGCTGCAAGCACAGACACACAACGAGCCGAAGTGATGGCCACCAGGGAGGCCAACATTGCAACAAGGTTGAGGAATATCCTGTATATTCTCAAATGGAAGCACAGCAAACCCGACAAAATAAGATTCAGATCCTGATGTGATAAACAAGCCCCAGAGGGACAAACCACCCAAGTAACTCCCTGGATAAAGGTGCTGGGAGAGGAACCACACCAGTAACCCCCTGGATAAAAGGTGCGAACCAGGGAAAAGGAGGCCAAGGGATGTTGAAAAGAACAGACCTAGCAAAAACCTGGCCCTTAACTGTACTGAGAGTCAGAAAACAATACATGTCCCAGAATGCGGGCAATCGAAAACTTGCAGAGATTAACCCCCAAGACGCAAAAAAACAAGTAGGTCTACCAGGTGCAATAATAGATGAGTTGAGAAGTAGTCTATAGAGCCCAAGGCATTGTGGAAAGAAACAGCCAGAGATAAGCCCTTGTCCCAACACTTGGCTCTCAGCAGCCGTGCTGATAAAGCCAGCAACTGTAAGCAGGGAGTAATATCAAACTTTGAGGGAGAAGGTCCAAGCAAAGTGGAAGTCACCAGCTTTGCGTCTACGACCAGCTGAACGAGATTCGCAAACCAAGCACTGCCTGGCCAATCCGGAGGCACCAGAACGGAAGCCCTCTCGCCCACTCCATGGAAGAAACAGAGGAAGGAGCGTCAGGGAAGGGAAGGCATGCATTATGGAGTACTTGTGCCATGGAACAACTAGAGCATCCCGAGATCCTTGGGTCTGGCCACAAACCTAAATTGTGTAGATCAAGAGGTCATTTGAGATCCCCAAGGATCTGGGCTGTGACAGGCAAATCATATTTCAAGTCTGATCCGTGCTCACAGGAGCAGGTCGTTTAGGCAACTCACAATCAACAGCTAGCGTAGGGGTAGAAGAGCCAAGACCAGAGCCAGACTTTGTGAGACTCGTGGGGATTACAGCTGTGTAAAGATTCGGCTATTGCATACCACAGATTGATGTAGCAAATGGCGACTTGGAGATAAGAGTCCTTGATGGCAAATGAGGCCAGAAGAGAAACCTCTGGGAATGATCACCAACTGCACCGAGACACTCGCACCCCATTAAAAAAGGGCTTCCTGGGGCTTTGGGTCCAGAAGGAGATGGATGTCGTCCCTCCTGGGAATGTTGAACAACTGGAATAGAAGACACAGATCCGTTCGGAGCGTGGAACCTGAGCTATCACTCCCTGGTGTCTCTAAATGCAGGCAGGCTAGGCACTGAGAAGAAAAATAATGATCCTGTGGGTCTGGATTGGAACTCTTTCATAGGCTGAGGGGACCTACTCACCTCTAGAAAACCCCTCAGTCCAAGGTGTGGAACAATCAGTGATCCTGAGCGGTTTTGCAGGCTTGGGGCCTTGACCTGCCAGGTATGCCTGGGTTAGAACACTAGTCGTTGAAGATGAAAAATACAGTCTTAAAAAGTGGAGAAAGATCGACCAGCCTACGACTGGTTTCCTTACTTTTCCGAGCAGGAGGTAGAAAAGGTGCCCTTGCCATCTTAACGCTCTTGATGATCCCCATCCCATCCAGAGTTGCACAAAAAGGGGCATATCAGTAAGTACCTTTGTATGTCCAATCCATGGACCAGCTCCATTTGGTCAGCGTCCAAAGTGCCATAGCACAGGAATGGACCAGGCATGTAAAGGTTCAAACAGTGTCTGTACAATATGCCGTACTCTCCACCCGTCAGACTGATGGGTACAGAGAGGAGGGAGATACTCACTATTGGAGTTATAGATCATGGGTTGATAAACGCATCCTTGTAGGGGCCATGTACAGAACATTTGCATTGGCAGAAAGAACAACTCGGCTAGACGCAACCAGGTCCTCTAAGATCCAGAGCTTAAGTGCTTCAAGCCACTACAGCCCTACAGGCCATAAAAAGGCATATCCTTGGGGAATGATGGCCCTTTAACCCCCAAAACAAGGCAAACGGACCGTTTGGTAAACCCATTAATGCAGTGCAGTAGCTATAGAAGACATATTTGTGCACAAGAGAGTCTGCTTAGAATGAGGGGGGTGGGGACTGTATGCCGACTGGTGTGGGGGAGGGCGTGGAATAGCTAAACAGAAGCAGCACTGCACACTGACTGGGGCCCATGACAGTCACCCTGCAGCAGTGATAGACTAGCGAGAAAGACTGTCGGAGGCAGGCTCAAAACTCAGAACTCACATCAGAGCAACGCATCAATAGGATCGTTACTGACAAGTGCCCCAACCACATGTTCCAACCAGGCACACCCAGCTGCTCCTACTGGGCAGAGGGCAAAAAACACCCTGCCAAGCTCTGAGAGATACCGAAGTGCAGATGCCAACAGTTAAAATGGTCCTCTGGGCTGTTAGGCAGCCCGTCCGTGGCTGCAGACAGGAGGGCTGGGAGACTAGTGCAGCTAATGGTCAGCGCACCTTAGCCACACACTCCTGTGCCATAGATCCTGCACAACCAGAGACTACCCAGAGCAACTGACTGGCGGGAGAAATATAAAAACGCATCCCCCCCCCCGTTCACAAAGCCACCCGGCAGAGGTGCTAAACAGAGCACGGAGTCTGAGAGCGCTGATTGGGAGCCGATGGGCAGACCTTTTTCAGTCATGTCCCTTCGTCAGAAACCGGCCGAACAACGGACCGGCTGCAGTTCGTACGGGCCGAATGTTGACCGGTTTCTATTGAACAGGCGATGCCATCCGACATTCGGCCCGTGTGTACTAGGCTTAAAGGTGTCCCATGATGCAGATCCATGTCAATCAATGCCTGACACCTGCAAAAAAAAAAATAACCAGCTGACACATCCAAACCAGTCGCTTGACTCCGGCTAAATGTCATTTTCCCCAATCCCCATAGCTGCAATTAAAGCAAAGGGGCAAGGATTTCCAAGAGAAGTCACTGACCATATATGGGTATGACCATACTTGTATGGTCATGTAGGTATGGTAACTGGGATCCCAATAACAACGTTGACTAAGTAGAGTGAATGCTATATATAGTCAATGATGTCACTTGAGGAACCCTGCCCCTTTGCGAGAGTGAACGCAGAACTATAGGCAAAACTCTTTTTTTGAAGATTTTGGATAGAGTGAGGGAGGGTTATAGTCCCTATCAGTTTTTTGTCTTCTGTGTCCCATTGGGGAGATTTACCTTCACTTCCTTTCCCATAGCCAAGACAGAAAATGAGAGGAAATCCTGCCAATTAAGGGAATTCTTTGGACCTTCCCAGGTCACCAGAATTGGTGACCCATCAAAAGATTTCCCCCCTCTATTACTGTTCTGGAGACAACCCAAAGTTAGGGATTTTATTTTACTTTCATTTTTGATGATAACGGCAAACAGGATAAATAAAGGGAAAGAATCTCCCTAAAGGGGAAACACACAGCAATAAAAACCTGACAGGGGTTTTAATCCATCTCCACCTCTTTCCAAAATGTTAAAAAAAAAAAAAAGAAAAAAAGTTTTGCCTTTAAAGCGTTTGTTAACTCTATCATATTAGCTGATCTTGAGAGCCCCATGGTCTCTGCAGTCTCTCACTAGGAGCTCTCCTATTCTCCTCTGCCTGTCTTCAACTCCCCCCCTCCTCCCTCTGCCTCTCACTGTCAGTATGTCGAGTCTCTTCTCTGCTCTCATAATTAAACTTTTAAACCCCCTATGTCCTCTGTATTAGAACAAGAAGTTTTCCTGTGTCCGTGTTATATCATAAATATTCTTATCTGTGTAGAAAACATTCTGGCTTCCTACACACGGCTCTCTTCTCCTCCCAGCTGACCTCAGCAGCAGTGCTCAGCCCCACCCTCAGGAACTTTTTGCTGAGCAGAGGAGAGAGAAAAACTACAACTGATCCGAGGAAGCCTGTGTGTTATCTATACAGATTTTAATATATATACACATATATTGTGCTAATACAGAAGGAATGGGAGCATTTTATACAAGTGGCTCCAGTCGACCCTCCTCTTCTCT
>BLSH010535872.1:1208810-1227490 GCA_018402905.1 Glandirana rugosa | reverse complement strand
TTTTTTCAGCTGTAAAAAGCCGCAATACGTAGCCGCAAAAACTCGCAATCACTCGCAGCCGCAGTTATCCGCAAAAAAATTTTTTTTAGTAGGGAGACGATAAAAAGTTGGATTTTTGCAGCCGTAGTTTTTTGCGGCCTTTTGCGGCCATGTTATAATCCACCGCAAACAACCGCAGCCGCAGTTTTGCAATGTCGGAGTCTTGCGCTACCGGCACCCAAGATGAAAGACGAGTGATTGCGGCTGCGGTGGATGTCGAGTTTTCGCGGCTGCAAAAATACACCGGTAACTGATTGTACCTCTCGACGTTTTTTGCGGTCTTTTGCGTCCGCAGTTTTTTGCAGGCACACATGACATGTGGGGATGTCCCAAAGCTGTGTCAAAAAGAGGGGTGGGTAAGCGACAACAACTGTACCCAACAGAACCTCTAAGGCCTCATACACACGGACGTTTTTTGACGCCTGCGTTTTCTGGCGTTTTTTGCAGCTCTCCATGTTAGTCAATGGCCACATAAAAACGTCGGCGCTTTTGAGCTGTAGGTGGCGTCGGCGTTAGTGAGCAGAAAGTAGAACCCACGGCCATCGCGTTCTGAGGCTGTAACGTTTTGACGCCGACGCCAACAAACGCCACCTAATATTGTACCGGCGTTTTCCGGCGTTTTTTGATGCCGACGTTTTTAGGTTGAAAAATAGCAGAGGGATGATTTTTTTTAAAAAAACGCCTATTGACGCCGACGCTCACTAACGCTCAAAAACGCCGATGCATAACGCCGAAAAATGTCGACTTTTTTTCCTTGACGTTGGACCCGACGTTTTGTTTATTTTTTTAGATACGCCCGTGTGTATGAGGCCTAAGGAGGCGCCAGACGCGCCTACACTGCCGCCTGTAAAACTTTGCGGCCAAAAGCAGAATCCGAAGATGCTGACACATCAATCTTATAAAACTTAGTGAAAGTGTGTACCGAGGCCCAAGTGGCCGCCTTGCACACCTGTGACACTGAAGCCTGGTGTCTGAAAGCCCAGGAAGTGCTAACAGCCCTGGTAGAGTGAGCCGTGACTGGAAAAGGGGGGGCCTTGCCCCGAACAGAATATGCATGGGTCACGGTCTGTCTAATCCAACGGGAGACAGTAGCTGACGAGGCCACCAAACCCTTGCGCGGACCATCTGTCAGTACAAAGAATCAGACTTCCGAAAGGAAGCTGTAGCATTTAGATACACTCGTAAGGTCCTTACTACGTCCAAGGCATGCAACTCAAATTCCTTAGGGTGCGATGGAGGTGGGCACAATGAAGGAAGAATAATATCTTCATTAATGTGTAAAGAAGAAACCACCTTCGGAAGGACTGAAGGGGATGGTCGCAAGGCAGCCTTGTCCTTGTGTAGGACCAGATAGGGAGACTTGCACGACAGTGCCGCCAGCTCAGACACCCGCCTGGCGGATGTGATGGCCACCAAGAAAGCCACCTTCTGCGACAGCAGTTGTAAGGAAATCTCCCTGATCTTCTCATATGGTGGTTTCTGAAGCACAGAAAGCACCAAATTCAAATCCCATGGAGCCATCGGAGACCTCACCCGAGGCGCCACATGTCGCACACCTTGTACAAAGGTATGAATCAACGAACGTGATGCCAAGGGTCTTTGAAAAAGAATCGCCAGAGCCGATATCTGGCCCTTGAGAGTACTCAAGGCCAGTTTTTTGTTCAGGCCTTGCTGTAAAAAAGGTCAGGACCCTGGACACCACGTAAGAGCGAGGGTTATGACCCTCCGCCTCGCACCAAGCTATGTAAGCCTTCCAGGTGCGGTGATATATTTTGCGAGAAGTACACGTGCGTGCTTTAAGCATGGTAGGGATTACGGAGTCAGCGACACCCCTGTCCCTCAGCACCTGGGACTCAACAGCCAGGCCGTCAAAGCCAGCGAGGGTAAAGCAGGGTGCAAGATGGGCCCCTGAGACAGTAGATCGTCTTGCAGCGGGAGCCACCAGGGAACGTCGGCGTACCACGCACGCCAAGGCCAATCCGGAGCCACCAGGATCATTGGGATTCCCTCCGCTACTACTCTGCGTAGCAACCGCGGGAGAAGTTTGATTGGAGGGAAGGCGTACAGAAGACGATACCGGCCCCAGGGGGCCTTGAGAGCGTCCGTGGCTGCCGCCAATGGATCCCTGGTCCTGGACACAAAAGTCTTCACTTTGTGGTTGAACCGAGACGCCATGAGTTCCACATCCGGCGTCCCCCATCTGTGGCAAATCTGGCTGAACACCTCTGGATGGAGAGACCACTCTCCCTGATCCAGCGTCTGGCGACTGAGAAAGTCAGCCTGCCAGTTTTCCACTCCTGGAATGTAAATGGCGGAGATTGCCGGAACGTGAAGTTCCGCCCAACGCAGAATCAGAGCTGCTTCCGCCGCAGCTGTTGAACTCCTTGTTCCACCCTGGTGGTTCACATATGCCACTGCTGTGGCATTGTCCGACTGGACCCGAAATCGGGTGACCTTGCAACTTCACTGTCCATTGAGACAGGCATAGCCTGATCGCCCTCAGCTCCAGCACATTGATCGGGAGGCATGCTTTCTGCGCAGACCAACGGCCCTGAGCAGATAGTTGCGCCAGGACCCCGCCCCAGCCTGAAAGGCTGGCATCCATCGTGATTATTACCCAATGAAGGGGCAGGAACGACTTCCCCTGAGTCAGCGCCGAGTGCCAAAGCCACCAGGTCAGAGACCCCCTGGTCTGGGAGTTCAGGCAGATCAGAAGGTCCAAGGACCGTGGAGACCTGTCCCACCGAGACAGAATCGCTTGCTGGAGAAGACGGGTGTGGCTCTGGGCGTAAGGTACCGCCTCGAAGGTTGAGACCATGAGCCCCAGCACCCGCATACAGAACCGTAATGAAGACTGCCGGTGTGACAGTAAGTGCAGCGACAGCAACTTGACCAGAGGTAGGAACACTTTCGCCTGCTCGGTGTCCAGAATCAGACCCAGATACTCCAGGCGACGGGACGGAGATACCATTGACTTTTGCAGGCTGATCAACCAGCCGAAGTCCTGCAACGAAGCCATGGTGATCCTCACATTCTCCTCCAAAACTGAGGCGGACTCCGCTCTCAGGAGCAGGTCGTCGAGGTATGCTACCACCGCAATGCCTCTCTGCTGCAGTAACGCCAGTACTGGGGCCACCATTTTGGTAAAAACCCGAGGAGCTGAGGCCAGACCGAAAGGGAGTGCCACAAATTGGTAATGGAGGTCCCCCACTGCAAAGCGAAGAAAACGCTGATGCCATGGACAAATGGGAACATGGAGATACGCGTCCCTGATATCCAGAGACGCCAGAAATTCCCCTTGATGGAGGGCGGCCACAACCTAGCGAATTGATTCCATCTGGAATTTCCACGCTTTTACATATCGGTTCAGGGCCTTTAGGTCCAGAACTGGCCGGACCCCCCACTTTTTTTTTGGCGACCACAAACAGGTTTGAGAAAAACCCTCGAAACCTCTCTGCTGGAGGAACTGGCACGATCACCCCCTGGTGTGAGAGTGCTTTGACAGCCCCAAAGAGGGCCTCCCGGTGCCCCTGCGGGAGCCCTAAGTTCGATGGGAAGAACCTGTCTGGGGGTAGAGTGCTGAGCTGCGTCTGTCAGTGAACCTATTTTCTTCTTCATTACTTGACGCAATTAGCCTCTTATTCTTGACATGTGGGGATGTCCCAAAGCAGTATCACAACGAGGTGGGCAACAACAACAGTACTCAACAGAAGAGTTCTCCGGGAAGTGCCAGACGCGCCTCACACCACCGCCTGCAAAACTTTGCGTCCAAAAGCAGCATCCGAGGATGCTGCAACATCAAATTTGTAAAATTTTGAAAAAAAAGTGTGCACCGAGGTCCAAGTGGCCGCCTTGCACACCTGAGAAACCGACGCCTGATGTCAGAAAGCCCAGGAAGAATTAAATCGCCCTGGTAGAGTGAGCTGTGACCGGAAACGGGGGCTCCTGGCCCCGAACAGCATACGCATGGGTCACTGTCTGTCATATCCAATGGGAAATAGTGGCTGACGAAAAGAGGCCGTGGCCGCCAGATACACCTGCAGAGCCCTAACCACATCCAGGGAGTGCAAAGCAACCTCCTTAGGATGAGACAGGCACGGGCACAGCAAAGAGAGGACAATGACCTCATTGATGTGAAAAGAAGAAACCACCTTGGGTAAGAAGGGGAAGGGCGCAAAACTGCCTTGTCCCTATGTAGGACCAAGTACGGAGACCTACAGGACAGAGCCGCCAGCTCAGACACCTGCCTAGCGGATGTAATAGCCACCAGGAAAGCCACTTTCTGCGAAAGCAACTGCAGGGAAATTTCCCTGATTATTTTCGAAAGGCGGCTTCTGGAGCGGACCAGATTAAGGTCCCAAGGTGCCAAAAGGCACCCGTACCTGGGGAGAGACATGACAAACCCCCTGGACAAAAGTACGAATCAATGAATGTGTCGCCAACGGACGCTGAAAAAGGAGACAGGGCAGAAATCTGTCCCTTAAGCGTGCTCAATGCCAACTTGTGATCTAGGCCTTGCTGAAGGAAGGCCAGCACCCAAGCCACTGAAAAAGAAAGGGGGTTCCATCCCCCCGCCTCGCACCAGGCAGTGTAAGCCTTCCAGATGCGGTGATAGATATTATGCGAAGTGGCCTTACGAGCCTTGAGCATTGTGGGAATCACAGACTCTGAGAGTCCTCCAATCTAACACCTGGGACTCAATAGCCAGGCCATTAAAGCCAGCGAGGTAGGTCCTTGCGAAGCGGGAGCCGCCAGGGAACATCGACCACCATCCACACCATGTCGGCGTACCAAGGATGCCGAGGCCAGTCTGGCGCTACCAGAATGGTAGGGATCCCTTCTGCCTCTATCCTGCACAGTAGGCGCGGGAGCAGCGGAAGCGGAGGGAAGGCATAGAGCAGTCGGTACCGAGACCACGGAGCAACAAGAGCATCCGCCGCGTCTGCCAACAGATCCCTTGTTCTGCTCACGAAGGCCTGCACCTTCCGATTGAGCCGGGACGCCAGTAGGTCTATGTCTGGCGTGCCCCACTTTTGACAAATCTGGCGGAACACCTCCGGGTGCAAAGACCACTCTCCCTGATCCAGCCTCTGGTGACTGAGGTAGTCCGCCTGCCAATTTTCGACGCAAGGAATGTGAACGACGGAGATGGCTGGCACGTGAAGCTCTGCCCACCTCAGAATGTGGGCTACTTCTGACACCGCTGCCACGCTCCTTGTTCCATCTTGATTCACGTAAGCCACCGCCATGGTGTTGTCTGACTGGACCCGAACAGGCCAACCGTGTAACCTCCCCGACCAGTGGGAGAGGCAAAGCCTGATCGCTCCAAGTTCCAGCACATTGATCGGGAGACGGGACTCCTCCAGGGACCAGCGACCTTGGGTCGACAACAGCCCCAGGACCCCCCCCCCCAATCTGTCGTGACCACCGTCCATTCCACGGGTAGAAATGACTTTACCAGCCCCAAGGCTGGGGCCCGCAGCCACCAGGCAAGGGAACCTCAAGTCCGGTGATCCGACCTGATCGCCCGATCCAGGGATAACGGAGACTTGTCCCATCGCAGCAGAATTGCCCGCTGCAGGGATGGGGTGCGACTCTGGGCATAGGGAACCCGCCTCGAAGGTGGAGACCATCAGCCCCAACACCCTAATGCACCCTAATGCAAAATCCGAAAGGACCACCACTGGGACAGCAGGGTCCGTACTGCAACTTGGAGCGTCAACACCTTGGCGGCAGGGAGAAACCTTCGCCCGCTCCGTGTCAAGGACCAAGCCCAGATACTCCAACCAGCGCGACGGAGTCAGTACCGACTTCGGAAGGTTGATCACCCAGCCGAAGTCCCGCAGGAAACCGAGGGTGATGGCCACACTGTCCCTCAAAGCTGAGGCCGACTCCGCCCGCAGGAGGAGGTCGTTGAGATATGCCACCACTGCTATACCCCTCTGCCACGGCAGAGCAGCACTGGGGCTAGGAGCTTGGTGAAGACCAGCGGGGACGAGGCCAGACCGAACGGAAGGACTACAAACTGGTAGTGGAGATCCCCTACCGCAAAGCGCAGAAAGCGCTGGTGGCGCGCACATATGGGCACATGCAGATACGCGTCCTTGATGTCCAAGGAAGCCAAGAAGTCTCCCTGACGAAGCGCCGTGACAAGAGCGGACAGATTCCATTCTGAATTTCCGCACCCTCACAAAGAGGTTGAGAGCCTTTAGGTCCAAGACAGGCCTGACTCCATCTTTTTTCGGAACCACAAAAAGATTTGAATAAAAACCGCGGACATGTTCCGCAGAGGGCAGCGGAACAATCACCCGATGGAGAACCTGTCCGGGGGCTGGGTACGGAACTCTATCTTCTACCCAGACAAAACCACCTCACGCACCCAGATATCCGAGATGCGAGAGGTCCACCAGTCCGCGAACCGTAAGAGCCGCCCGACCCATCATGCGGAGGAAGACTTCGCCACCGTCTTGGGAAAAAAGAAAAAAACTGGGAACCACAGATCCCAGCAGGGAGCCAGGTCCTACTCCTTGCACTAGGCAGATAAAAACTGAGTTGCTGAGCAGGGCAGGAGGGGTTATTCCAAGTGAGGACTGCCCCCTGGGAGGGGCTGTCTGCTTTTAGCTGAACTATGTTCTGCTTAGTACACTCCTAGTGAAAGGTGCATTAACCCCACATGTCAAGAATAAGAGGCTGCGTCCGTCAATGAACGAAAGAGAAAAGAAAAATAAATAAATAAATAAAAAAGATCCTGATAGAAATGGTAACTTTTTTGTCTTCACACATTACATTATTTTTCATTACATTTCTTTAAATTTGATTGAAGCAAAGAGTTTGTCTTATTTTATTGCCATCTTGTTTGATAACCTAATGTTCAAGGGTTGTAAATCTTTAAAATAAAAAAATAAAAAGTTCTTCAGAATGGTTAGAGGATCGTGATCTTTATTCTAAGCAAAAAAATTGTGATTCTCATTTTATCCAGAATTGTGCAGCTCTAACTCAATGAAAACCCAGTGCTCAGGATGTCAGACTGGGCCAAAGATTAATCTTCCAAAATTACAACTATGCTAAGCACACAGCCAAGACAGGAGTAGCTTAGGGTGAACTCTGTGAATGTCATTGAGTGGCCCAGCCAGGGCCCAAACCTGAACATCTCTGAAGAGATCTGAAAATGGCTGTCCACCAATGGTCCCCATCCAACCTGATGGAGCTTGAAAGGATTTGCAAAGATCCTGGTGAGCAAAGCTTGTCGCGTTACACCCCAAAAGACTCAAAAGGTGCTTCAAAGATATTTCTGAAATTCTGTTTTAACTTTGTCATTACGGGGTATGTGCATCAGGCTGCAACATAAAATTGAAAAGTGATGGAGGTCTGAAATACTTTATAAAATGCACTGTATGCACACATCTTTGTTTATGAATACTAAAAAAATACCTGTTACAGTGATAAATATACATAGCAATATAAATCTATATTAGTGGCGTACCTGCAAAATAAAATACACAATGGCATGTTACATTCCTAAGGCATCACTTACTCTATCATTGTAAGGGGGAAATTAAGGGGAAGGTTGTGTCCTGTGCTTGGGGGTCAAGGGTGGAGAACCCCAACCCGTGCTTCTCCCCAAAAGCTGCAGAGCATGTGCAAGGAACAGGGAGATAAGAGGTGCAGGGGAACACTGCACTGGTTGTGAGCGAGTTCCAAGTTCACCCAGGTGATTTGGGGAGGGTTGGAAATGCAGAGCACGCACAAGGAGGAAGGAGAACGGGCTCAAGGCATGATGCCAATAGGTACACCAGCGCACTCAGCTTCTCATCCGTCTCCAGTTAGATCAGGAGGGAGACCTGACAAGGAGCAGAAGTTGCAACTTTGCAGTGGGTGAGTGAAGTAAAGAGAAACTTTTTTTTTTTGTGTGTGTGATGCAGTGTGCTTTGTTGTGTCATAGGCCCCTTTAAGTTTTTTTTAAAGGTGAACTAAACCTTCAAATGTGATGGCTGACTGTTTTCTTTTTTCAGGCTTTCCTTTTCCCCATTTTTGTTTTTAATACTACTTTAACACTCATCTTTGTTCTGTGTTGCTACAGGTTATGTTCAACTTACACAGACTGCATTAATATCGGACACATGTCCAGTAAATGACTGCCTGCACATTCCATCGCGTATGTCCCACAACTTAGAAGAAGCATCACAAGCGCCAGAGACAAAAGTCCTCATGTCGGGGCTCAGAGACAAGCTCATCACATCTCCAGTATGTCCTGTGAAGGTTGTGGTCTGCTGCCCTGTTTCTATATCCCACAGTGCACTGCAAAAAAAAATAAAAAAAAAGTTAACACTCATCACATCCTAAAACTACAATCATTACACTTAGTACCTTAAATTATTTTACCTATTAAAAAGAAAAATAATACCAGTTATGTATACAAAAATATTTTTTATAGCATTTAAATCTTTACTGTAGTTACAGTGACAAGAATACGTATGTGAGCCCCATGGAATTACCTTTTTTTTCCCCAGTAATTTGTCATAAAATGTGATCTGATCCCCATCCAAGTCACAACAATAGACAGACACAATGGGTTTGATTTACTAAAGTTGGAGAGTGCAAAATCTGGTGCAGCTCTGCACAGAAACCAATCAACTTCCAGGTTTTTTGTCAAAGCTTAACTGAACAAGCTGAAGCTACCATGCACAGCTACACCAGAAGTTGCACTCTCAGTTTTAGTAAATCAACCCCAATGTGTCTAAGCTGATAACACAAACAATTCTAATTTCTCGTGCCTTTATTGAACACACCCCATTAACCACTTCCGGACCAGCGCCGTCACTTTGAAGTAGAATAAAGTTGTTATGGTAGCAGATAGCTACCATAACCCCGGTATCTTCTTTTAGTGCAGGCGATTTTACATAAGATAAAAGTGGTCTTAGCGGCAGATTCGCCGCGAGATCAGTTTTATCAGCGGCAGGAGGGATACCCCCCCTTCCCGGTCATCTCCGCCGCTTACCGGACCCACCGGCAGCGGCGGGGATGATCGCGTCTGTCCCCCCCAGTGTCCGTGAGCCTAGTGAGTGGCTGAAGTTATTCACCCGGCTCCAAAACATGGCAGGGCGAAAGCGATGTCACAAGTCACTTCCGCCCAATGGTCTTAAAGGGCCTATTTTTTATTTTTGTAATGTCATTTTTTTCAAATAATTTTTTTTTTTTGCATTTTAGTGTAAATATGAGATCTAAGGTCTTTCTGACCCCAGATCTCATATTTAAGAGGTCCTGTCATTCTTTTTTCTATTACAAGGAATGTTTACATTTCTTGTAATAGGGCTAAAAGTGATCAAATTTTTTTTTAAAAGAACAGTGTAAAAATAAAAATTAAAAAGTAAAATCATTAAAAAAAAACAAATTTAAAGAAACGAACGCATACGCAAGTTCTGTCCACATATGAAAACGGTGTTCAAACCACACATGTGAGGCATCGCCACGATCGCTCGAGGGAGAGCAAGAATTCTACCACTAGACCTCCTCTGTAACTCAAAAATGCTAACCTGTACAATTTTTTAAGCGTCGCCAATGGAGATTTTTATGTTGCAAAGTTTGTCGCCATTCCGCAAGTGGACGCAATTTTGAAGCATGACATGTTGGGTATCATTTTACTCGGCATAACATTATCTTTCACAATATGGAAAAAAATTGGCCTAACGTTATTGCTGTCTTATTTTTTAACTTCTAAAACTGATTTTTTTTTTTTTCTTTTAAATTGCGCTTGCAAGACCGCTGCGCAAATACGGTGTGACAAAGTTTTGCAACGGCCATTTTATTCTCTAGGGTGTTAGAAAAAAATATATATAATGTTTGGGGGTTCTAAGTAATTTTATAGCAAAAAAACCTGGTTTTAACTTGTGAACACCGAACCCAAAAAACAGGCTCGGTCTTGAAGTGGTTAAATACTTACAGTGCTGGAGAAAAAGTAAGTGAACCCTTGAGGTTAATAGCGGATCAAACCTCCTTTAGCAGCAATGACTTTGAAAAAGCACTTTCTATAGCTCTGGACCAGACCTGCGACAATCCGGAAACATTTTTGACTATTCTTTACAAAACTCGTTCAGCTCAGACACATTTCTAGGATTTCTGGTGTGAACAGCTCTCTTGAGGTCATCCCACGGCATCTCTATGGGGTTAAGGTCTGGCCTCTGACTGGGCCACACCAAAAGGTGCAAGTTCTTTCTCTAGTCTGTGGTGGATTTAATTCAATGCTTAGGGTCATTGTCCTGCTGCATCACCCAACTTCAACTAAAGCTTCAGCTGGCACACAGCCACCTCGACATTACCCTGTAGGATATTTTGGTAAACTTGCGAATTAATTTTCCCTCTATGATGGCAAGTGGTCCAGGCCGAAGCAAGCCCAATCATAATGTTCCCTCCTTCATACTTCACCATTGGGATGATGTTTTTATGTTGGTAAGCTTTGCCCTTTTTGCGCCATACAAAGTGCTGAGTATTCTTCCCAAACAATTCAACTTTTGCTGCATCAATCCACAACACATTTTCCCAATAGGTTTGCAGTTTGCCAAGGCGTTTTTTTTTTTTCCTCGCAAACTTCAGACACGCAGTAATGCTTTTTTTTTTTTGGAGAACGGCATCATCCTCTGATGTTCTGCCATGAACACCCTGCCTATTATAGACTTCTGTATTGTAGACTCCTGAACAGGGATGTTTACCAGTTCCAGTGATGTCTTCAAGCCTTTAGCTGTTACTTCTGGGTGCTTCTTTACCTCATTGAGTATTTTGTGTTGTGCCTTGGGAGTCATCTTGGCTGGGCGCCCACTCCTTGGAAGAGTAGCCACTGTACTAAGCGGTCTCCATTTATAGACAAATTGTCTAATAGTCGACCGATGGATGCCTAAACACTTTAAGAATGCTTTGTATCCCTTTCCAGCCTTATGCAGATCAACTACTCTTGATCGTATGTCTTCAGAGAGCTCCTTTTTGTGATGCATGGTTTACATCAGCTGATGCTTCTTATGAACAGCAATCTTAAAACTGTTTGAGTGTCTTATCAAAGTAGCTCCAAACCACACCTTCAAACTAATTTCATTAACTGGAATCCAGATGTGCAAAATACTAACTTCAATTAGTCTTCATTGAAGTAATGTCTATGGGTTCATTTACTTTTCTCTCCAGTATTGTGAATATTTAATGGGTGTGTTAAATGAAGACACCAAAAATTAGAATGGTTTGTGCATTATCAGCTTAAGCATGTTGTGTGGTCTATTGCTGTGACTTAGATGAGAATCAGATCAATTTTTATAGCAAATTACTGCAGAAAACCACTTAAAAGCTTACTAAACCCACAACAGCAAAATCTGTCTGTATATGCAGCATAGCATGCTTGTTATACTCACTGTGGAACTTAAGGGGTTAATCCTCTGCATTGTGTAAAAAGGCTCTTTGACGCTATATGGAGAGATCCTTCCCTCCTGCACTGTCCATCTTAGCAAGGCCATATAATACCGTGAGGGTAGCCATCCCGCACATGCTCAGCTTAGTCTCTATTGCTGGAGAGAACATTACCTGTTTCAGTTGAACTGTTCGGGTCACATGATATTGACATTGCACATGTGGGCGTGTATACAGGCTGTAGTGGAAATCTAAGCACTGGACAAACTGCTCAGTTTTATCCTGTGACTGTGGTATAAAGATCAGCAAAAAAAGGTGATGTATAAGCTGTGGGCACGGGGGGAGGGGGGAACCATTTTCATATTACTGGGTTACTGGCTTTAATTCCAAGAGGTTCACATACTTTTTCTGGTCACGGTATATGCTGCCATCCTCATGTGAGGAGCTAGCAAACACCTTTGTTATAACAGCCCATATAACCCCTCCTGCTCCCAGCTACCCTCAGTTATTTAGCAAGCAATCCGAGGAAAATGCCAAGAGAGAAGGGACAGTGTCCTTTACTATACTCCATGAAAAAGGAGTCTATGCACAAGTCAAAAATCCTTATTTCCTAATCGTACAGTACATGGGCTCCTTTATATCCTGACCATAAAACACCCCAAAGAACTACAACTGAAGGGTGGGAAAACACAGCTAACAAAGCTAGCAGATCCAAAACAAGAGAACCAGGTCCCCCACCTTCAAAGGGCAGCTTGAGGCACCTTACGGCCGAAGTTGGTGTCAACAGGGGCCTGTATATCCACCTGGTAATGTGAAGTGAAGACTAGGTGGCAACCTTTCATCTGAGAAACAGATACCTGGTGCTGAAAAGCCCAAAAGGCACTGACTGAAAGAGGCAAGTGAGCCTCAACAGGGAAAATAGGATTTTTTGACTTACCGTAAAATCCTTTTCTCTTATTCATGACACGTGGGTTTATGCACCTTTTACCAGGAGTAGACTAGGCAGAACGAAAATTCAGAAAAGCAAAAGCTGGCCCCTCCCAGGGGGCCGTCCTCACTCAGTGTATAACCCCTCCCCCCTGCAAAGCACACCAGTCCGTGACAAGCAGTGCAAACTTAACCACAGAGGGGTGGGTGCTGCGTCTGTCAATGAAAAGAGAAAATAATTTTACGGTCAAAAAATCCTATTTTATCTTACGTTCATTGACAGACGCAGCCTCTTATTCATGACAAGTGGGGACGTCCCAAAGCAGTGTCAAAAAAGAGGGTTGGGTAAACAATAACTGTACCCAACAGAATTTTCCGGGAGGCGCCAGACACGACTACACCGCCGCCTGCAAGACTTTGCGGCCAAAAGCAGCATCCGCAGATGCTGACACATCAACTTTGTAAAACTTAACAAACGTGTGCACGAGGCCCAAGTAGCTGCCTTGCACACCTGAGACATTGACGCTTGGAGTCGAAAAGCCCAGGAAGTACTAAAATCGCCCTGGTGGAATGAGCCGTGACCGGGAAAGGGGGCTCTTGGATCACGGATCACAGTCTGTCTGATCCAACGGGAAGCAGTAGCCAACGAGGCCGCCAAACCTTTGCGCGGTCCTTCCGTCAGCACAAAAAGCGCATCCGACCTCCGAAAAGGACCCGTAGCTGACAAATACACCCGGAGGGCCCTCACTACGTCCAGGGAGTGCAAGGCAATGTCCTTAGGATGCGACGGGCACAAGGAAGGGAGGACAATGTCCTCATTAATGTGAAAAGAGGAAACCACCTTCGGTAGAAACAAAGGGGAAGGGCGCAGCACCGCCTTATCCTTATGTAGGACCAAGTAGGGAGACCTACACGACAAAGCCGCCAATTCAGACACCCGCCTAGCAGATGTAATGGCCACCAAAAAGGCCACCCTTTGTGACAGCAGGTGTAAGGGGATATTCCTGATCCGTTCATAGGGCGGTTTCTGCAGTACGAAAGCACCAAGTTCAAATCCCACGGTGCCAAAGGCGACCGTACCCGAGGAACCACATGCCGTACACCCTGTACAAATGTACGAATCAAAGAATGCGTCGCTAATGGACGTTGAAACAGAATCGCCAGAGCAGAAATCTGACCTTTGAGTGTACTCAATGCCAATTTGTGATCCAGGCCTTGCTGGAGAAAAGCCAGCACCCTAGAAAGAACGGGGTTCCAAACCCCCGCCTCGCACCAGGCAATATAAGCCTTCCAGGTGCGATGATAAACCTTGCGCGAAGTGCACTTGCGCGCCTTAAGCATGGTGGGGATCACTGACTCAGGGGGACCCCCCCCCCCATCCCTCAGAACCTGGGACTAAATAGCCAGCGAGGGTAAAGCAGGGTGCAGGATGGCGACAGCAGATCTTCGCGAAGCAGGAGCTGCCAAGGAACATCTGTTACCATCCGCACCACGTCTGTGTACCGAGGACGCCGAGGCGAATCCGGAGCCACCAGGATTGTCGGGATTCCATCCAATTCTATCCTGCGCAACAGCCGCGGTAGAAGCTTGAGAGGGGGAAAGGCATACAGAAGCCGGTACCGAGACCAAGGCGCCACCAGGGCATCCGTGGCCACCGCCAGCGGATCTCTCGTCCTGCACACAAAGGTCTGCACCTTGTGATTGAATCTGGACTCCAGTAGGTCCACATCTGGCGTGCCCCACTTCCGGCAAATCTGGCGGAACACCTCTGGGTTGTCAATTTTCTACGCCCGGAATGTAGATGGCGGAGATTGCTGGCACGGAAGTTCTGCCCACCTCAGAATGTGGGCCGCTTCCGCAGCCGCTGCCAAGCTCCTTGTCCTTCCCTGATGGTTCACGTACGCCACCGCCGTGGCGTTGTCCGACTGAACCAGAACCGGGAGGCCGCGCAGCCTCCCCGACCAGTGGGAGAGGCAAAGCCTGATCACCCTTAGCTCCAAAACATTGATCGGAAGGTGAGATTCCTGCGCCGACCAAACGGCCCTGGGCAGATAATTGCCCCAGGACTCCGCCCCCCCCCAGCCCGACAGGCTGGCGTCCGTTGTGACTATCGACCATTCCAGGGGAAGAAACGACTTCCCCAAGGTCAGTGCTGGGGCCCGAAGCCACCAGGTCAACGACCCCCTGGTCTGATGATCCAACCTGATCAGCCAATCCAGGGACAAGGGCGACTTGTCCCACTGCAGCAGGATAGCCCGCTGCAGGAGTCGGGTGTGACTCTGGGCGTACGGAATCGCCTCGAAGGCAGAGACCATGAGCCCCAACACCCGCATGCAGAAACGTAAGGAGGAAAACCGTCATGACAGCAGGGTTCGCACCGCTGCTTGCAGCGTCAGCAACTTGGCCGGGGGTAGAAATACCTTCGCCTGCTCTGTGTCCGATATCAGGCCCAGATATTCTAGGCGACAGGACGGGGTCAGTGTCGACTTCTGTAGGTTGATCAACCAGTCGAAGTCCCGCAGGCAGGTCAGGGTGATAGCAACATTGTCCTCCAGAGCCGGAGCCGGCTCCGCTCGCAGGAGCAGATCGTCTAAGTATGCCACTACAGCAATGCCTCTCTGTCTCAGCAGAACCAGCACCGGAGCAAACAGTTTGGAGAATACCCGTGGGGCAGAGGCCAGACCGAAGGGGAGTGCCACAAACTGGTAATGGAGATCCCCTACCGCTAAAGCGCAGGAAGCGCTGATGCCGCACACAAATGGGAACGTGAAGATACGCATCCCTGATGTCCAGGGATGCCAGAACGTCCCCCTGGTGTAGGGCGGCCAAGACCGAGCGGGCTGACTCCATCCTGAATTTTCGCGCCCTCACAAAGTGATTGAGCGCCTTCAGGTCCAGAACCGGTCTGACTCCATCCTTCTTCGGTACCACAAAGATTCGAGTAGAACCCGCGGAACCTTTCCGCAGGGGAGACTGGCACAATTATCCCCTGCTCAGACAGTGTCTGGACGGCTCCTAGCAGAGCCTGCCGACCCCCCGGAGGAAGACCCAAATTTTATGGAAAGAACCTGTCCGGGGGCAGAGTACGAAACTATCTTGTACCTGGAGGACACAACCTCTCGCACCCACCGGTCGGAGATGCGAGCGGTCCACGAACCCCAGAAGCCGGTCCCCCTACCCGAGAGTCGGGCGGGGGCAACCCATCATGCGGAGGAGGACTTCTCCTCTGTCTTCTCGGACTTGCACTGCCAGGGCCGCTTACTGGTCCCTATGGCGGCCTTCCCGGGAAGGGAGTCCTTGCCCGCAGAACTGGGCGCACGAAAAAAAAAAAACAACACTTCTGGTCAGAGGACGACGGTCCCTGTTTCCAGTACTCTCTCCCCCCCCCCCCCCGTGAAATCCTTAATGATTTCATCCAACTGAGCCCCAAACAGCCGACCGCCCTGAAAAGGCAGGTCAGTAAGGCCCTTCTTAGATGCGTGGTCACGCAACCAGCACCGCAGCCACAGCAGCCGTCTAATAATGACCGCAAAAATGGACATCTTAGACATCATAGGGACTAAGTCCAGCGCTGCGTCACACAGGTAACGAAGACCCTGCACCAGCTGGTCTGCCCGCTACACCGAATAGGGCCAATACCCGTAGTCCCCCAGATCCCTGTGCAGCTCCGTCGCTTGTTCAGTGAGCGACTGCGCCACCATGGCCGACGCCAGTGCCGGCCTCATGGCTGCCCCCGCCAGCAAGAACAATGCCTTGGACACCGCTTCTGTCCGCCTGTCGGCCGGATCCTTACAGGATGGCGACCCTTCCATGGGAATGGTAGTTTCCTTGTTCAGGCGGGCCACCGGCGGATCCGCCGCGGGGGACGCCCATTTCTGTATCAGACTGTCCTCAAACGGATAGCGCACAGAAAAACGTTTTGGCAGGGTAAAGGAATTTTGCGGACGCTGCCATTGCTTATAGACAAACTGGTCGAAATACTGGACATAAGGGAACACCTTAGGAGCCCGGGATGGCTTACGGGACCCAAAGACGTAAGCCGTCTCTTGTGGCTCCCCAGCCTGGCCCAGCCACAGCGAATCACGGACAGTAGCGACCAGGGAGCCCACCAGCGCTTTTTCGCGCGCCACTGAGGCCCCGTGGTCCTCCTCACCATCCGAGTGCTCCAGTTCCCCTTCCAAGAGCTCCACGGGGGTCCCTGTAACCACAGAGCCCCCTTCGGGCTCAGATTCTTCCCCCGAAGATGGAGGGGGGGTGGAGGCTTTTTTGGCACCCCCCGACCACGGCTCGGTTCCCCCCGGGCAAAGAACTCATCCAGGATAGAAGTCAGTCTGTCTAGGGGAACCATTGGTCGCAGCGCAGCTTGAGCCTCAGCAGACCCCTCCGGCGAAGAAACTGCCGGTTCAGTTGCCATCCGGGACACTTGTGAGGCCTACAGGCCATAAACGCCCCCCACAGTACACCCCCACAATCTGCCCCACAGAGCGACCGGGAATACCCAGGAGGACCCACACTGCCGCCACCAGCACCCCAGGGAGAAGCCAGCAATACTTGCTGTGACTCGTTCCAGCCCTCCTGCTGCTGCCGCCACTGGTGCTGCCAACTCGTGCACCGCCGATCAGAAAGAGAGAAACCGGCGCCAAAAGCACACGTTTTTCCTATCCAGGAGACCAACTAAAAATAGCCGCCGAACGGTCACAAGAGGTCAAACCATCCGCAAAATGGCCGTGGCTACGGCAAAATGGTAGCCAGCCGCTGCTACGGCAAAATGGCGGCTATCGCCACATGGCGGGCACACAGCAAGTAGCGGGGGGGGGGGGGGATACGGGCGGGGGTAGGAGAGGGGAAACCCAAGCCACCTATACCCCACACCATGGATGGGACCGTTAACCTCCTCCCCTCCACACCCCGGGGGGGGGGGGTGACTCACCCTTCCCGACGGGCGTAGCGGGTAGCCACCCGTTGCAGACCTTCCTCCCCCCAGGTGGGGAGGGATGTTGTCGGCCATGTGACCCCTGGACGCGAGCTGCAGCCCGGTCACTGGGTACACAGGTGGGGCATTTAACCCACCGGCCCCCGCACGGTACGGGGCACGATGTGGCGGCCCCCGCGGACAGCTAAGGGAGGCTCGCATCTGTTGGCCGTGTTGGATAGATTTCCAGGATTCGTGATATCCAGCATATCACCCAGCCAGCTACTTGATTGTATTCTTCATCAGATAGTTTGAGCAAAAGAAAAAGAAAAAAAATTGGGGACCCGCAGATCCCAGCAGGGAACCAGGTCTAACTGCTTGCACTAGGCAGAAAAGACTGGTGTGCTGGTGTGCTTTGCAGGGCGGAGGGGTTATACACTGAGTGAGGACAGCCCCCTGGGAGGGGCCAGCCTTGCTTTTCTGAACTTTCGTTCTGCCTAGTCTATTCCTGTCAATGAACGTAAGAGAAAGGAATTATTCCTATACCTCAAGCCATAAGCGTACAGTGATGACCTGCTAATCAGATGGTGATGCAGGACGAACAGAGAATCCGATGTTCAGACGGATGCAGTTGCCAAGAGATGAATTCACACTGCGTATACTACATCTACAATGTAAAGATCTTTGGGGTGCTTTGGGGCAGGACACAGAAGAAAGGATGGTGCCCTAATTAATCACTTGCCTACTGGGCACTTTCACCCCCTTCCTGCCCAGGCCAATTTTCAGCTTTCAGTACTGGCGCACTTTGAACGACAATTGCATAGTCATGCGACACTGTACACCCATGTGACATTTTTTACTTTTCACACAGTTTTCTTTTGGTGGCATTTAATCACCACTGGGTATTTTTTTTTTTTTTTTGCTAAACAAACGAAAAAAGACCAAACATTTAAAAAAAAAAAACACGTTTTTCTTAGTTTCTATTATAATATTTTGAAAACCGGTAATTTTTTTCCCTTCACTGATGCGCGCTGACGACGCTGCACTGATGGGTATGAATAGGCGGTACTGACTGGCAAGTGGTTAAGGTGGAAGGAGAAAATCTTAGGGAGAAATGAGGCTTGGGGCCTCAAAACCACCTTGTCTTTCTGACCTGCGTTTTTGATGTCATAGCCACAAAAACTACCATGTGAATAAGGTTGGCCAAGGGGATATGCCAAATAAGCTAAAAATGAGGCTTCTGTAATGCGAACAGGACCAAATTAAGATTCCAAGACGGGACGTGTATGAACAGGGGGCCAAGCTCAACAAAGCAAAAATATGTTATATAAAGAGGGCCTCTAACCTCTTATCCACTGGGTCTGAAGACTGGGACTTCCCCAACCGGAACCTGAAAGGGATTCATTGAAGCGAGAAA
>BLSH010535872.1:1181619-1208800 GCA_018402905.1 Glandirana rugosa | reverse complement strand
TAAACAAACGAAAAAAGACCAAACATTTAAAAAAAAAAACACGTTTTTCTTAGTTTCTATTATAATATTTTGAAAACCGGTAATTTTTTTCCCTTCACTGATGCGCGCTGACGACGCTGCACTGATGGGTATGAATAGGCGGTACTGACTGGCAAGTGGTTAAGGTGGAAGGAGAAAATCTTAGGGAGAAATGAGGCTTGGGGCCTCAAAACCACCTTGTCTTTCTGACCTGCGTTTTTGATGTCATAGCCACAAAAACTACCATGTGAATAAGGTTGGCCAAGGGGATATGCCAAATAAGCTAAAAATGAGGCTTCTGTAATGCGAACAGGACCAAATTAAGATTCCAAGACGGGACGTGTATGAACAGGGGGCCAAGCTCAACAAAGCAAAAATATGTTATATAAAGAGGGCCTCTAACCTCTTATCCACTGGGTCTGAAGACTGGGACTTCCCCAACCGGAACCTGAAAGGGATTCATTGAAGCGAGAAATAGATCCACCACAAGCACCTTCCAATTTTTGTGGTAGGTCTCCTCCACTGTGTACTGCTGCACAAACATCTTGAGTCGTGTACGTTTTATCTAGCCCCAACCAGTCCTCGTACAGCACATCCTATACTGGAAGGTAAACTACAAAGTACCCATTGGTTTTCTTATTGGAAAGGATTCCATACTGGTAAATTTAGGTCCAGTAGGGGACAATGGTTTTCACTTCAAACAAGAGCTTATTTCGTCTACCAAACCTTTAGACCCCTTTCACACATACAGACCAGATTGTTTGTCCGTTTTTTAATCCATCTGTTGATGGATGAAAAAAAACGGACATCAATGCATCTCTATGGAAAAACGGATGATCATCCATTTTCATCCGCTTCTATCAACATCCGTTTTTTTGAACAGATGAAAGCCCTTTTTTCATCCATCAAAAAAACGGATCGGACAAAAAACGGATGTAAACTGACAAACGGTCAGTTTTTTATCCATTTTTGCATTGGTTGTGGATGTAAAAAAAAACTGATGAATACTTCATTCGTTTTGGTGTGACTGAACGGATGAAATGAACAGTCCGTATGTGTGAAAGGGGCCTTAATAGCTTCTTTTAGCTTGGGAGAGATTGAAGGACACTGCCCATCCTCCTAGGAGGAGTTCCCAGACTACAAGAATGTACTTTCCATTTCCACATCAGGAAGCAATGCTGCTGCAATGGACAAGTCGAACAATGATTAAGCATGGGACGCTGGCTGGCAGTGCTTACGCCTTGTGAGTCCTGCAGTCTCTATGAGAGCTGAGATTTTTCCCATCAGGTCTGCCATTGAGGCTGCAAATTCCTCTTTAGTTAAAAAGGTTGAATAGAAAGTTCCCAAGGAGATATGGAGAGACTCAGAAATGTCAAGACTGAGGTCCAGAGACCCAAGTGAAGAGTTTTGAGAGGAACCATGAATAACCTCATTCTGATCCTGTGCATGGTGTGTGCTGGCCCTCGCGCCTCGTTCCATTTCCCTTTTGCCCACCATCCGTTATGAGGGTGAGGGGATCCCCTATGGAGTACCTAAAAGCTTAAAGCAGAGTTACACCCAAAAGTAGAACGTCGGCTTATTTGCCCCCCCCCCCCGCCCCTCCGGTGCCACATTTGGCACCTTTCGGGGGGGGGGGGGGAGGGAGAACGGGGACCTGTTTTCCCCCTTCCCCACTTCTGGACACGGCACTGTCCCTAAGAAGTTCGGCTCCCCTTCTCCTTCCTCTGCTGCTGGGCCAATTAGATTTACGCAGTGCGCTTCGCACATGGGCAGTAGGGAATCGTCTGTAAAGCCGAAAGGCTTCACTGCTGGTTTCCCTTAGTGGAGATGGCGGCAGCACCCGACAACTGATCCAAAGATCGGCTGAGGTGCCAACATTGCAGGCTCCCTGGACAGGCAAGTGTCCATGTATTAAAAGCCAGCAGCTACACTATTTGTAGCTTCTGACTTATTAATTTTTCCCTAGGTTGGAACACCTCTTTAAAAAGAGGAGCTCTGGGCTCCTTCAGAAAAAAATTAAATTCAGCAGCTACAAACACTAACTGCTGACTTTTAATATGAGGACATTACCTGTCCAGGGATCCTGCGATGTCCTCACCCTTGCTGATTCTTTAATCAGCTTCAGGTGTAGGCGCTGGCATCTCTAGTAAGCCTAGGTTCACATTGATGCGATTTGGCATGCAATTTGACATGTCAAATTGCATGCCAAATCGGTGGCTATTGCCCGCAATGGCACCGTCTTAATCAGTGCAACACCGACTTTGAGGCACTGCACCAATTCCCAAAAGTAGTTTCTGTACTACTTTTGGCAATTTCAGGTGCGATTTCAATAGACATCTGTGCATGAAGCCACACAAATGCCCATGAAGTAGCACCTGAAATCGCGCTGACCTTGCTACTTTGAAATCGTGCCACTTCGCTTGAATTAGTGCGATTTCAAAGTAGCATCAATGTGAACCAGGGCTTAGGGAAACTTGTGGCTTCACACCCGATTGCCTACTGCACGTGCACAAGTCGCGCTGCACCTTGTGAATGGTCCCATAGTCTTCTGGAACCTGTGATGGTGTCCCAGAAGACTGTGGGGAAAGGAAGGAGGCGGGAGAACTTCCGGCTCAGTTAGCCGCAGCAATCTAAGCCGGAAGTGGTAGCGGGTACCTGTCAAAACCAGGAACCCGCAAATCCCCCCCCCCCAAAAAAAAGTGCCAAAATGTGGCAGTGGGGGGAGGGTGCAAACAAGTTGAGCTTCCCCTTTTCGGTGGAGTTTCACTTTAATCAGTGCAGAGACCATCCTGTGTCCAACGGTTGAGGCTGCTGGGTAATCCGGTAAAGACTGATGCAGAGACGTAACTCACAAACTGGAGCAGAGAAGCTGGAGCCGTAGTATGCCTGTCTGCAGTTTTTCAGAGTAATCTGTTTAGGATGGCACCAGTCAGAAGTAGGACTTGTGTACCTTCTACAGAGGGCTGAATTTTGCACAAAGAACGAGCCCATTGTATGCCGAAATAGGTCTCAGGACTTTGCGCTGCAATATGTCCCAGGATCGCAAAGTGGGGCATGTTATGCCTATGGCTGCAACAGACCATTTTTAAAATGGCGCACACTAGGTCAAGGCTGCAATAAAGTATTTTAATATTTAAAGCAAGTACACATTGCTACCTGGCTAAGGTGGCCTTCCGTCCACCCACTTGTGTCCAAGGCAGGTGGCCTGGCGTCCAGGGGCTTGATCCCCTCCCCCCAGGCTGGCGAAAAAAGGATGGCTGGGTGTGAAAGAGTTGGGGGGATCCCAGAGGGGGAGAGGCAAAGCCCCAGACTCACCACACCAGGGTACAGACACTTTACCAAGGGAAAGACCACAAAAATGTGGAAATTTCCCACTTCGCCCAAACTGGAAGGAAATATCCACTCCCCCATGGGGAGGGTCTTTTGGGACTGGAACTACTGGGATTTAGATGGGTACTGCCTTGGATCTGTAGGTCTTCTGCACTGCAGCTACAGTGCCTAGCGAAAGTATTTGGCCCCCTTGAACTTTGCAACCTTTTGCCACATTTCAGGCTTCAAACAAAGATATAAAACTAATTTTTTGTGAAGAATCAACAACAAGTGGGACACAATCATGAAGTGGAACGAAATTTATTGGATATTTCAAACTTTTTTAACAAATAAAAAACTGAAAAATTGGGCGTGCAAAATTATTCAGCCCCTTTACTTTCAGTGCAGCAAACTCTCTCCAGAAGTTCAGTGAGGATCTCTGAATGATCCAATGTTGACCTCAATGACTAATGATGAAAAATAGAATCCACCTGTGTGTAATCAAGTCTCCGTATAAATGCACCTGCACTGTGATAGTCTCAGAGGTCAGTTTAAAGCGCAGAGAGCATCATGAAGAACAAGGAACACACCAAGCAGGTCCGAGATACTGTTGTGGAGAAGTTTAAAGCCGGATTTGGATACAAAAAGATTTCCCAAGCTTTAAACATCCCAAGGAGCACTGTGCAAGCGATAATATTGAAATGGAAGGAGTATCAGACCACTGCAAATCTACCAAGATCTGGCCGTCCCTCTAAAAACTTTCAGCTCATACAAGGAGAAGACTGATCAGAGATGCAGCCAAGAGGCCCATGATCACTCTGGATGAACTGCAGAGATCTACAGCTGAGGTGGGAGACTCTGTCCATAGGACAACAATCAGTCGTATACTGCACAAATCTGGCCTTTATGGAAGAGTGGCAAGAAGAAAGCCATTTCTTAAAGATATCCATAAAAAGTGTTGTTTAAAGTTTGCCACAAGCCACCTGGGAGACACACCAAACATGTGGAAGAAGGTGCTCTGGTCAGACGAAACCAAAATCAAACTTTTTGGCAACAATGCAAAATGTTATGTTTGGCGTAAAAGCAACACAGCTCATCACCCTGAACACACCATCCCCACTGTGAAACATGGTGGTGGCAGCATCATGGTTTGGGCCTGCTTTTCTTCAGCAGGGACAGGGAAGATTGTTAAAATTGATGGGAAGATGGATGGAGCCAAATACAGGACCATTCTGGAAGGAAACCTGATGGAGTCTGCAAAAGACCTGAGACTGGGACGGAGATTTGTCTTGCAACAAGACAATGATCCAAAACATAAAGCAAAATCTACAATGGAATGGTTCACAAATAAACATATCCAGGTGTTAGAATGGTCAAAGTCCAGACCTGAATCCAATCGAGAATCTGTGGAAAGAACTGAAAACTGCTGTTCACAAACGCTCTCCATCCAACCTTACTGAGCTCCAGCTGTTTTGCAAGGAGGAATGGGCAAAAATTTCAGTCTCTCGATGTGCAAAACTGATAGAGACTTCCCCAAGCGACTTACAGCTGTAACCGCAGCAAAAGGTGGCGCTACAAAGTATTAACTTAAGGGGGCTGAATAATTTTGCACGCCCAATTTTTCAGTTTTTTATTTGTTAAAAAAGTTTGAAATATCCAATAAATTTCGTTCCACTTCATGATTGTGTCCCACTTGTTGTTGATTCTTCACAAAAAATTACAGTTTTATATCTTTATGTTTGAAGCCTGAAATGTGGCAAAAGGTCGCAAAGTTCAAGGGGGCCGAATACTTTCGCAAGGCACTGTAGCTACACCATGTTTTGCTGTACTGAGTGCCAAAACATAGTATTCTGTGTCAGAGGCAACGTTTCAGGTTGGCCCTGTGTTTTCCCTGCAGCAAGGTCTAGGTAAAGTTCCCCAAGGCGCTGTAGGAGGGCCAATATAATCAGAATCATAAACCAGAAACCTGCTCTCAATAGAAACTAGCACAAAACTGGGGATTGCTGGGAGAGGGAGGGACTATGGGCTATCTTAACAACTTTATTTGACAGTGTTCTCACCAGTGAAATAAACATTTTAGAAATGTTACTATTTAACCATTGTCAAAATTTTACCCGTTAGTGGGCAACCAAAAATATGAAAAGTTACAAGCTTTTAGGAACTCTAGGCTTTTTTCAGCACTGGACAGTCTCTTCTTTATAACACTATATTGGTGTATGCAAATTTGGTTTGTCATTCGGGAAGTCTATACTCCACTCTGTGGAAAGGAGGAAGTAGCTGTACAGCACTGAGCAAGCCACATAGTGAAGATCTCAACAGAACAAACACAAGTGATTATGTAAACTATGAGGGTTGATGACACCCACCAGGAGGAGACTAAAAGTGTAAAGTGTTTTTTACCCTTTAGGTACTGCAGGAATCCAGAAGCCCCCCCTCCCCCTCTGATCTAGACAACAGCACCCAGCTCCTTATGTACAATATTATAATGGAGACATATGGTTCTAAGCATTGTACTTTAAGATGCATTTGTAAATGAATTGCATTGGTTTATACAAAGAAGCAGTTAGGCACATACTCTGCAATGCTGAAAAACTGGCAACTCTAATTTACAGAAGAAAATAATGCTATGCAATCAGATTTTAAAGGTTTTTATTATTAAACAGGATCACTTACCAAGTTGTGTCTCCAGAACTTGTAACAATTTGGTTGTCATCTAGAAAACGGCAGCATGAAAGGTAACCTGAAAATAGAAAAAAGTATAAAGAACAGATAAAGGATCCAAACAAAGAAGCAGATTTTACAAAATACAATGACCAGCATTGCCATAAAAAATAAATATACACACACGTTTCATACTGAAATTAGTTTGGGTCTACACCGCCACCTAACTTAGAGCTTGACTTGATCCACAGTAAAAACACATCATAAGCCAACAAATCTACTTACTTGGCCTATCACACTTTGCTATAAGCAGCTGTATTTACATATAAGGCCTCATTTACATTGCTGCTGGTAAACGGACGTTTAAAGGCATTTGGGAGTTTTTTTCAACTGTCCCTGAACTTTCCTCTGTTTCCTCATCTTATCAGTACACAGGGTTGTTTAAGGTCATTTCCAGGCAGTTGAGTTTAAAGGCTTTTTTTGGAATGCAAAAAAAGGGATTTTATTAAAACTTACCATAAAATCCTTTTCTCCGAGTTCACTGACAGACGCAGCTCTTCATTGACTTTGTGGGGTTTTATATTCGTCCCACTAGGAGTTAACTAGGCAGGGAAAAGAATCAGCTGGCCCCTCCCCTGGGGGCCGTCCTCTCTTCCTACATCAAACCCCCTCACAGTATAGCTCTTCAGTTCGTACACAAGCCGTATAGAAACAGAGCCCAGAGGGGTGGGTGCTGCGTCTGTCAGTGAACTTGGAGAAAAGGATTTTACGGTAAGTTTTAATAAAATCCCTTTTTCTCCTTACGTTCACTGACAGACGCAGCTCTTCATTGACTTTGTGGGGACGTCCCCAAGCTGTGTCAAAAAAGAGGGGTGGGTAAACGCTAACAACAGTACCCAACTGAACCTCTGAGGAGGCGCCAGTCGCGCCTACACTGCCGCCTGCAAGACTGTGCGGCCAAAAGCAGCATCCGAAGATGCAAACACAAACTTTATAAAACTTAGTGAACGTGTGACCCGAGGCCCAAGTGGCCGCTTTGCACACCTGTAACACCAATGCCTGGTGTCTGAAGGCCCAGGAAGTACTAACCGCCCGGGTAGAGTGAGCAGTGACCAGAAAAGGGGGAACCTTGCCCCGAACAGAATACGCATGAGTCACGGTTTTTCTAATCCAATGAGAAATCGTAGCCGAAGGGGCCGCCAATCCTTTACGCGGGCCCTCTGGCAGAACAAACAAGGCGTCAGCTTCTCGAAAAGGAGCTGTAGCAGCCAAGTACACTCTTAAGGCCCTCACCATGTCCAAGGCATGCAACTCAAACTCCTTTGGGTGCGATGGACAAGGGCACAATGAAGGCAGGACAATGTCTTCATTAATGTGAAAAGAAGATACTACCTTCGGAAAAAAGGAAGGAGGGGGGGGGGGGTCGCAAGACCGCCTTATCCCTATGCATTACCAAGTAAGGAGACTTGCACGAAGTGCAGGTAATTCCGACACCCGTCTGGCAGAAGTGATGGCGACAAGAAGGCCACCTTCTGCGACAGGAGTTAGAAGGAAATCTCCCTGAACTTCTCATAAGGTTGTTTCTGAAGAACAGAAAGCACCAGATCCAGAACCCACGGAGCCATCGGAGATCTTACCCGAGGCGCCAAATGTCGCACCCCTTGTACAAAAAGGTACAAATCAGGGAGTGCGAAGCTAAAAAAGTCTCTGGAAAAGCATGGCTAAGGTCGAGATCTGGCCCTTGAGAGTACTCAAAGCCAAGCTCTTATTCAGGCCCTGCTGCAAAAAGGTCAGGACCCTGGTCACGACCTAAGAGCGGGGGTTACAACCCTCCGCCTTGCACCAAGCAATGTAAGCCCTCCAGGTGCAGTGATAATCTTACGAGAAGTGCACTTGCGAGCTTTTAACAGAGTGGGGATCACGGAGTCGGCGACTCCCCTAACCCTCAGCACCTGGGACTCAATAGCCAAGCCGTCAAAGCCAGCGAGGGTAAAGCAGGGTGCAATATGGATCCTTGAGACCGAAGATCATCTCGCATCGGAAGCCGCCAAGGGGCGTCTGCCACCATGTGCACCACGTCGGCGTACCAGGTGCGCTGGGGCCAATCTGGGCCCACCAGAATAGTCGGTATCCCCTCCAGCAGAATTCTGCGAACTGATCACGGAAGCAGTCGTATTGGAGGGAAGACGTACAGGAGACGATAATGGCTCCAGGGGGCCACCAGAGCGTCCTAGGCCACTGCCAACGGGTCCCTCGTTCTGGACACAAAAGTTCTCACTTTGTGATTGAACCGGGACGCCATGAGAGCCACATCCGGCGTCCCTCATCTGTGGCAAATCTAAATGAACACCTCGGGGTGGAGGGACCACTCCCCCTGGTCCAGCTTCTGGCGACTGACAAAGTCCGCCTGCCAGTTCTCCACACCTGGAATGTAAATTGCTGAGATTGCCGGAACGTGAGGTTCCGCCCAATGCAGTATCCGCGCTGCCTCTGCAGCCGCCGCTGGGCTACTCGTGCCGCCCTGATGATTCACATACGCCACTGCTCTGGCATTTGTCCGAAGGAATTCGGATCGGAGGGCCTTGCAATCGCCTTGTCCAAGAAAAAGACACAGTCTGATTGCTCTCAGCTCCAGTACGTTGATGGACCGGCGAGCCTCCTGGGCCGACCAATGGCCCTGGGCTAATAGCTGCCCCAGGACTCCACCCCAGCCCGAAAGGCTGGCGTCTGTGGTGATTATCATCCACTGAAGGGGCAGGAACGTGAGTTAGGACCGAGTCCCGAAGCCACAAGAACAGACACACCCTAGGTCTGGGGGCCCAGCCGGATCGGAAGATCTAACTACCAGTGGGACTTGTCCAACTGAGCCAGGATTGCGCGTTGGAGAAAAACGCGTGTGACTGAGCAAAAAGGTATCGCCTCGGACAACGAGACCATGAGCCCCAGCACCCTCATACAGAACCGTAAGGAAGTGCGACAGAAGGGTGCGCAAAGCCGATTGCAAACAGCAGTTTTTCACGGAGGGAGGAACACCTTCGCCTGTTCTGTGTCCAGAATGAGACCCAGATACTCCAGACGGCAGGAAGAAGGCACTGACGACTTCTTCAGGTTTAGTAACCAGCCGAAGTCCAGCAGGGATGCCATCGTGATGCACACATTCTCCTCCAGATCCGAGGCAGAGTCCGCTCACATGAGCAGATCGTCCAGGTATGCTACTATAGCAATGCCTCTCTGATGCAGCAACGCCAACCCGGGCTAGCAACTTTGTGAAGACCCTGGGTGCAGAGGTCAGGCCGAAGGGGGGAGCCACAAATTAAAAAAAACGCGATCCCCAACCGCGAACCGCAGGAAAAACCGCTGATGTCGCGGATGGATGGGTACATCCAAAAGCGCCAGAAAAGTCCCCCTGGTGAAGGGCGGCCACAACCGACCGAACAGACTCCATCCGGAACTTTCGCGCCCTGACGTACCAGGTTAGGGCCTTCAGGTCCAGGATGGGCCGAAAACCCTCCCCCTTTTGGGTACCACAAAGGGGTTCGAGTAAAACCTCAAACCTCTCCCCTGGGGGAGCTGGTACAATCACCCCTTGGTCTGAGATGGCCTGTACCACCCCGGAAAGGACATTCCTGCGCTCCTGCGGGAGACTTAAATTTTATGGGGAGAACCTGTCTGAGAGTAATGAACTCGATCCTATACCCGGTGGACACCACCACCCGGATCCAGCGGTCGGAATGGGAGCCAGCCACCGGTCTGCGAACCCCAGAAGACGTCCCCCCACCGTCGGGTGGGGGCCACCCATCAGGCTGAGGAAGACTTGTCCTCCGTCTTTTCTGTTTGTGCTGCCACTGCCGTCTACCGGTCCCTGCAGCGACCTTACTGGAACCGGTCCCTTTACCTGCCGTGCCCTGGGCGCGAAAGGCTTCTTCTGACCCGAAGTAGAGGGCCCCTGTCTACGGCGAAACTCTTGCCTGCGGGACTCCGGAGGAAGGGGCCCTTACCCCCCGCGAAAAACTTGATGATTTCATCAAGAAGCAAGCCAAATAGACGCCCACCCTGAAAAGGGAGGTCAGCCAACCTCTTTTGGAAGCGTGGTCCCTGACCAGGAACGCAGCCAAGGAATTAGTCGAGGTCTGACGGCCGAGATCGATATCCTGGACAACAAGGGCAGAATATCCATGGCCGCATCACAGAGGTATTAAAAAACCCTTGGAGTAAACTCAGCCTTCTGCGGTGCCTCCATCAGGCGACCGCCTACTAGGTCCTTCATGAGTTCTTCCATGCATACAGCTAGATGCTGTGCCGTCATGGCCGAAGCCAGAGCCGGTCACACAGCAGAGCCCGCGTCCAAGAATAGGGACTTCAAAAGTGCCTCTGTCTTTTTATCAGCGGAATCCTAGAAGGAAAGGTACCTTCCATAGGAATAGTAGTCGCCTTGGTAAGGCGTGCAATTGGTGGATCCACCACAGGTGATCCCCATTTGTTTTGGAAGCTCTCCTCAAAGGGATAGCGAACCGCAAAGCGTGTTGTCAGTGAGGAGGAACGCTGCAGGCGCTGCCACTCACGATAGGAGATGGCCAAAAAATTAATTCTTGGGGCCCCGGGGGCCCAAAAGGTCCACACACATACGCAGCAGATCAAATTTCTTGATCCAGCTGCAACTGCGAATGCCAGCGATAACTGCTTTTTTTTTTTTTTTTGCAGCTGCTGGCCCCTGGTCCCCCTCAGTTAGAACACTGTCACCACCTGGGACCCCTGAGGCCACCTCCGGCTCAGAATTCTCCCCTGATGATAAATGAGGGGGAGGGGGACGCTTCCTGGGGACCCGCATAGCGGCGTCCTCACTGGGGAAAAAACTGACCACCCGCAGCAGGTTAAGAAAAAAGGGCCCCTTGATCTGTGCCACCTCAGCAGGTGTAGCAGGGAGATCAGCCATAGCTATTCCCAGAAAAAGACACAGGGATGGAAGGGGCGCCCCCAACACAGCCACACACCCACAGTCTCAGAGGACAGCACCCCGCCACCACCAGCACCCGGAGGGAGCCCAGCTATACTTGCTGTAGCTGCCTGTATCACCGCCGTTCCTGAGGGAAGGGAGAAGCTGCAGCCACGTGTAGATTCGCAGAGCATGCAGTCAAAATGGCCGCCGTGAAACACTAGAGACCGAACACACCTTTTGGAAACGTGCAGTACCGAAAATGGCCGCTCCGAGTGCTAGAGGGAAAGCCCCATAGACTGAAGATGTCCGCGGCTATGGCAAAATGGCGGCGGTCCGCCGCAAAATGGCGGCCGATCGCCGCATGGCGATCCGGACAAGAAGGCAGGAACGATCGTGGCGGTGCTGTGGGAGGGGGGGGGGGGCTGTGGCAGGGGGCAAGATGGAGAGCGGTTCCCACCAGTGGCTACCCCGGGACAATTGTGAAATCACAAGGTTGTGTGCCGGTCGTCGGGCCCCCTTCATGCCCTTAAAAAAGGGGGGAAGGCAGGGCGCTCACTTACCAGTCCGACGCCACGGTAGCCACCCAAAAGCAGACTTTCCGCCCCTGATGTGCAGTATGCTGCAGGCCCAAAGTCGCCCCGCCGAATCGCATCGGTAAAGGGGACCAACAGGGGTGTTTCACCCCGGGCCGCCCGCACGGAACGGGCAAGATGCGGCGGGTCCCCCATAGCGGGACTGGCTTCGCATCATGTTGGCCAGGTCGGGGAAAGTACAGAGCTCCAGGACTCTCTTTGCCCCGACCGGCTTCTTGATAGTAGTTTCATCTTGATTGCAGTAAAAAATGAAATCAAAAAGTAAAAATGGTCATAATAGGACCGCAGTTCCCCCAATAGCAGGGAAGCCAGGTCAACTCCTTGCGAACTAGGCATTGAAACTGAAGAGCTATACTGTGAGGGGGTTTGATGTAGGAAGAGAGGACGGCCCCCAGGGGAGGGGCCAGCTGATTCTTTTCCCTGCCTAGTTAACTCCTAGTGGGACGAACATAAAACCCCACAAAGTCAATGAAGAGCTGCGTCTGTCAGTGAACGAAAGGAGAAAAATGGGTTCAGAAGCCAGTTCAGAGGTATTTGAAACACCAAACAGCTTGTAAACGGTGCTAAACATGTCTAGGACCGTTTCGTTTACAGGCGTCTCCATTTAAAAAAAAAATAATAAATACTTTTTTTTAAAAACGTCCCTAGACATGAACGCGGCCAAACACCGCTAAACGCAGCATGCAAAATGCGTCAAAACGGCCGTTTTAGATGCCAGCTTCTAGCTGTCAAAAAAAATTGTTCAGGGGAGGTTGAAACATCATCCTGTGTAAATGGAGCCTAAGGTATTTTCCCCAGGTATTGCTTATTTCAGACTGGGACTTCTCTCTTCTTGCAAAGGTCCATGGTAATAAAATGGGTTTACCATGGGTTATCAGGGTAATGTTACCCTGATACTGACAGAGCAAAACAAGCTGCATTAAAATTTAATTGCTCTGTACACTGACAGGAGAGCTAGGTGGCATGAATGTGAATGGTAGCGTATTGCCTAAGCATAGCACAAATGGACCTGAAGACGTTAATGAAGCGCAGTAACCTGGTTTATCGGGTCAGTTTTAGAATTACACTGCTACAGATGTCTTGGACTGACATCCTAAAGCCTTGTACACACAGATTATCAGATGAATAATCGTCCATTGTTTTTGTTCCATGCTAGTCTCATATTGAAAGTTACATAGTTACATAGTCAGTGAGGCTGGAAAAAGACACAAGTCCATCAAGTCCAACCCATGTGTGTGTTTTTTATGTCAGTATTAAGTTGTATATCCCCCAATGTTGTGGTCCCTTAGGTGTGCAGCTAATAGTTTTTTGAAATTATCTAGACTACCAGCAGAAACCACTGTTTTTGGAAGAGAATTCCACATTCTCACTGCTCTTACCGTAAAGAAACCCCTGCGCATCTTAAGGTTAAACCGCCTTTCTTTCATTCTCAGTGAATGGCAGCGTGTCTTCGTGTTTTCCCTTGCGCTGAATAGTTTTGCCCCTATAGCGGAGTCACCAGTACAGTATTTGTACATTGAAATAATATCCCCTCTCAAGCGTCTTTTCTCCAGAGAAAAAAAGTTCAGTGCTTGTAATCTTTCCTCATAACTTAGGTCCTCTAATCCCTTAATTAGCTTTGTTGCCCTTCTCTGAACCCTTTCCAATACCAGGATATCCTTCCTGAGGACCGGTGCCCGGAACTGGACGGCATACTCCAGGTGCGGCCTCACCAGAGACTTGTAGAGAGGGAGAATTATTGATTTATCCCTGAAGTTAATCCCTTTCTTGATGCATGCCAACACTTTGTTAGCTTTGCTTGTAGCAGCTTGGCATTGCATGCCACTGCCGAGCCTGTTCTCTACTAGGACCCCTAGGTCTTTTTCCATCCTCGATTCCCCCAGGGGCTCTCCCCCTAGTAAGTAGTTTGCGTTCATGTTCTTGGTACCCAAATGCATTACCTTACATTTTTCTACGTTAAATCTCATTTGCCACTTGTCTGCCCACCCCATTAATATATTCAGATTTTCTTGTAATGTTTCCACATCCTGTGGAGAATTTATTGCCCTGCTTAGCTTGGTATCATCCGCAAATATTGAGATTGAGCTGGTCACCCCGTTCTTCAAATCATTTATGAATAAACTGAATAGGATTGGTCCCAGGGGACCCCACTTTCTACACCAGACCATTCTGAGTATTCCCCATTTATCACCACCCTCTGGACTCGCCCCTGCAGCCAGTTTTCAATCCATGTATTCACCCTTTGATCCATGTTGATGGACCTTATTTGTACAGTAAACGTTTATGGGGAACTGTATCAAATGCCTTTGCAAAATCCACAGGCCTTCCTTTATCTAGATGGTCGCTCACCTCCTCATAGAAGGTTAATAGATTGGTTTGGCAAGAACGTGAAGAGGTTATCCAGCTTACGAAAGTTCTTGTACGACAAATACAACTTTGGATGTAAGGTTTTGAATTGTCTTGTAATATATTAATTGTGACAGGCAAAGCCTGGTCTTTATATGCAGTTCAGCTTCATGAAGAGGAAGGACAGTCGCTCTTTATGTTTGACGGTCACTGTAAAATCGGAGCTATGTTAGCCGGCGTGCAAATCTGAGAAACAGATGCTTAAAGCTGAAGGATGCCCTTAATGATCTGATAGAGTGCCTTGGCATGAAGGGTGGAATCTAATCCTTAAAGTGAAGTCCATCTTATTTTACATAAAATATATATTTACCTGCTCTGTGCACTGGTATTGCAAACAGCTGCCCTGGAACCTCCTCTTCTGTGGTCTCCTGCTGGCGATTTTGGCTCCTCTTCTGTACCTGCCCCCAAAGCAAGTCGATTGCTACGAGGGCAGAAATACAGGCTCGTTCCCGACCCAGGCTCTGTGTCCTTGGATTCTCTTGAATATACGTGCTGTCGGCTCAAAATCTGCTTGTCAATTGTCCATGCCAGGACTGTGGATAAGGCCAGATCATGAAGTTCTGCCTACAACAGAATCTTTTCTGCTTCTACTTCTGCAGAATGACTCTTGGCCCCTGATTATTAATTTATGCCATTGTTGTAGTATTGTCTAACTGAATCCTGATCAGATAACCCTGCAGCCGAGAGATCCAGCATTGAGTGTTGGGATAAGGAGCTTCAATCAGCAGTCAAGTCCCTTGTACTGTCAGGGTGTCTAGGACTCCTGTCGCCTGTCAGACTGGCATTCATCATGAGAATATTCCAGCAGAATGGAAGGAAGGATTTCCTCAGCTCCAGAGTTGGATAGTTAAACCACCAGGCCAGGTATAACCTAATATTGGGTTTCAGATGCATTGACTGGCTTAAAGATAGCACTTTCTTTTCCCAAGTAGCCAGAATGTTGAATTGCAACCTGAAGTACAATTAGGCAAATTGGACCACTCTCATGCAGAAGTGGAGAATCAGGAGGATTCTTGGAGTGTAGAGTCTGAATCTGGGAGTGGAGAATCTGAAGTCTGTCTTTGGGCATAAAAAATCTGGACTGAGCAGTATCCAATATAAAACCCAGATACTCTGGGCCAGGAGTCCATTCTAGCAGTCTGTGCCAAAATGTTCTTTAAACAGAAGGCTGTCTAGTTATCACACTATGAAAATGCCTTAGGGGTGCAGGAGGGCTAGCACCCTGGTCAACATATGAGACTTGGAAGACAGACCAAATGGGAAAGGCTTCAAACTGGTAGTTTTGTGTGGCCAAAGCAAAAAGCAGGTAGCGCTGATTCACTGAAAGTTGGGGGACATGCATGCTTGATGTCCAGAAAGACTGGAAAGTCTCCTCGATGGGAGACAGTGACAGACCTGATAGAGTCCATGCAAAAATTTTTAACTTGAATTAAAAGGTTAGGTGACTTCAGATCCAAGAGTGGCTGAAAGCCCCATTTGACTTCCAGGAACAGTGGACAGGTTGGAGTAGAAACCATGAAACGAAGCATCTGGAACAATAGCAGGATGGAGGTCTGTTAGCCTTTGCGAAAACACAGGCAGGTTGGAGGCAGAGAGATCTAGCATGTAGCTTCTAACCACACCATGCCATTTACCCATCCATATGAGGTGCATTCAGTCCAAGTGTCCCTAAAAGCCAAAAGAGCCCCCCCCTCCCCACCACCACCACTTTCGAAGGTGGGGGTGCCCTTTCATTGCAAATGGCTCCCGGACTTTGGCCTGAGAAAACAAAATGAACTCTTCTTGGCTTCAGATGCCATTTTGCTTGTTTGAGGCTTAAAGTGGTTGTAAACGATCACCTTGTAAAGCAATCCATTCAGTTTAAAATAGAGATAAAAGGCAAAACATTTTTGTATAGATTTAAAAAGAAAAAAAAAATGAAAATTTAAAAAAAAAAACCCTGCATAAGAGCCGGGGGGGGGGGGGGGGCAGAAGCAGCAGCACACTGAGCTTCGCAGTGAATGGTTGTGGGGGCGCACATGTCAAGACAAGTCTGACCATTGGTGGGGAGCACACAGTTCCCAGCATAGCTAGAGAACTGACCACAGTGTGTTCTCTTACTTAGTGTGGTCAGTTTTTAATAGGAAAGCAGAGCGACTGACAGGGACACGAGGGATTTTACAAAAAGGAAGTAATACAAAGAGAACAGAATACCTTTTCATACAAGTTCATGGTACAGCAGGCACATATCAGAAAAAAAGTTTTGGGGTAACAAACGCTTTAAGTTTGCGGAGGCAAAAGAGAACCATAAACATATTTCAACTGTATATTTAGCCAACTGTTGTCAGGCCAACTTGAATTCGGGTATACTAGGAACTTCTATTTTTTTTTTTTTTCTTTGAAGCATTCAGATCCATGAGGCCCATGTGGAAGACCTAGGTAACTTACTTCAGTATAAGATTACCTGTTTAAACATAGCCATTACCTAGACCAGTGTTTCTCAAACTTTTTTCAGTAAAGGCACCCTTTAAAAATGATGGACAATCTCAAGGAAACTTTTAAAAACGGACAGTCCTGAGGCATCCCATTCTAATAGTTTTACATAATGCAGCAACATCCACATATGCAGGACACACAACATTAAGAGGCGATTTATTCTTCCAAAGCAAATACACTTTTGCAAGCTGGTACTGACTAGTATTCCAATGTTTCTCTTCTCTCTGTTTTTCTCCATCACTCAGCTAATGTGATCCCAAAGCTGATGTAGAGGGTCAGGGGAGGGTCAAACAAAGATGTTATGCAGATGACTGACATCCTACTTATCAACGTATTATGCCAATGGTCAATTAGGACGTTGGCAGCTAGAGAACTGTAACGGTGCACAATGAAAACCTGTGGCTTTGTGCAACTAAAAGGCAGACATCACATGCTGGTTTGCATACAATTTTTAAGCATTTTGCCAAGGCACCCTTGAAGAAACCTCAAGGCACCCTGGTTGAAAAAGGCGGACCTAGACTGATATGCCTTACCAGTGTGTCCTGGCAGCTCTCTGCTCACTCGCACATTGCCTTCTCTCGTCTTCAGGTTGTAAATGGAACAGATGTTGTCTAGACCTCCACAAGCTACGTAATTTCCAGATGGAGCATAAGCACAAGTCATTACCCAGGAGGACCGCAAAGGAATAGCATGCATCTACAGGTATGAAAAAGTAAAAAAATATTAAAATCTTCACATCATAACCTCCAGAAAGGACATTACAGTGCTTGATTCTGCAGGGCCAATGTTTAATACCTTCTATAAGTGCTTAACATGGCCAAACCGAGCCCTCAAGTTTTCCACAGAACTTTTGACCACAGGGCTCTGGTATCAGACCACAATATTCAAAGTTTGCAAGGCCAGACAGTTGACAGGGCAGCAACTGTCAGAAATTAAATGACCTGACTGAATAGAGATGGACACTCATAACAGTACTGTGTAAAGTTTGCACCAACTACAACTGCCAGCATTTTTTAAATGGTAAGACAGAATAGCCGGCTGCACCAGATGCCTTCCCAGTGGAAACAGCTGCTTAATTTGCTGAAGTTATTTAAAAAGGTTGCAAAGTACTTTATGGTGATGACAAATTGTATGCATTCCAAATTACAAAATTAGCTACCCCAACTATACACAGGCAAGTAGAAACTAAATCATTGTTCACTACAAGCAAGCAATCATACTTAATCATCTAAAAAGGTTTATAAAGCAACCATTAAATCATAATTCTAGAATCTAGCAAGCACTTTACCTTATTTGTTGTATAGCTGTCCCAGATAATTAATTTTCCATCTTGAGATGCACTGACTAATAGCCTAAAGACAAAAGTCAACACGTTTTAAAAAACAATATAAAAAATATAAACATTGAATTAGAATTAAAAAGGGGATACAGGGGCGTTCAGTAATTTAAAGGAGTAGAAAAATAAAATTCTCTGCTGTTCATCAAAATCACTTTGATTTAACAGAAAAGCATCATCATACACCCCGCAACAGGCACTTTGAAGGCTCATGTTATCTGTAGTTCTACTTTAAGATAGAAAACTACTAAACAGTCAAATGTTACCCGGTAAAATTCATGTATGACTTATTTTGGAGAACATCATCAGTTCATAGGAGAAAAAGACTGTTAAGGTCTCCTTCACACCAATGGACCAATCAGGTCCCCCTGTCCATTTTTCAAGCAGACCTGATCGAACCACCCATTTTTCTCTATGGGGAGACAGATGTAAACGGATGTGTGTCCATTTAGACTCACCTGCATCCAATCCCGTCCGCAAAAAAACAGAAGGATGGGGATCTGTTGCCCATCTATATGGCGGATCAGATGACAGTTGGATGGAAACAGACAGGAAGTCCATTTCCATCCAACAGCCCCATAGAGAACAGTGGGTTGTGTCCGTGTCCACTTCACTGACCTGTCATCCGCCTGCTCAATGGGTAAAAGTAGGCAGATCCCCCGCTGAGCAGGCGGATCCGCTTGATGGAGTACATCCCCATGTGAAAGGGGCCCTCTAATGTCAGCAAAAATGAAAGGGTAGGCATGTGCTTTTTCATAGTTGCCACAGATGTAAAGAAATGCATGCTGTAAGTGTGTCTAGTAAATCCAGACAGAGTAAATGTTTACAAGTTACTATACAGGGAGACAAGATGGGATCTGATGCAACTAGAAAAAATAGTGCTCAGTAGCAATGCTCTTCTAATGGCAGAATTATGACAGCATAACATGACAATAGCTGTCATATGTAATATGTATGCAGTATACATATTGCTGTCAAAGTATATTTCAAGATGATAAAATATGAAATCACATAGATAAGTCTTGTAACTACCTATGGAAACATATCCAAAGTGTAAAATCAACAAGTTTCCTGTAAGAAACAATTTAAGAAAATCAAACTGCAATTTTGTGATTCTCAAAGCCAACCCATCAATAGACCCATCCATTAAATCAAACTACTGCACAACCATATCTGAATTTGATTTAAAGTGCTTTTAAACCCTAGTATCTTTTCATTTGACATGTTTCTTAGAATTGTGTATAAGCAATAAGCCTAACCTTTTGTTGTGGAGCCATACCTTTATAGAATTATTTTGGCTGCCTCTTGACAACTTCCGGCAGTCTCCTTTGCAAAGTGGCCCTTAACTGTGCTGATCTGATGGGGGCATCTGTGCGTGCATGCTCCCAGGCATAGGACTACATCCTTGCGCCCTAACTATGCCTATGCTTGCATGCACTGGAATTCAAATATTGGAGGACGCCAAAGCCCCACCTCCCTGCATAGTCTCTGTCTTAGCTGCAGCTGTGTGACACCTCTCTGCATGATGAGGATTTCATGCAGAAAGCTCTCACAGATCGCCCCCCACACACAGTGCACCAAGCACACTGATACCCCTGTCCCCATAAAATAGTCCCCAAAACATCTGTATGTCCCCCATCACATCTGTCACCATACACAAAACATCTATCTGTCCCGTCACATCTGTCACAGTCCCCAAAACATCTGTCTGTCCCCGTCACATCTGTCACCATACACAAAACATCTGTACTGTCACATCTGTTACCATACACAAAACATCTGTCACAGTCCCCAAAACATCTGTCTGTCCCCGTCACATCTGTCTGCATACACAAAACATCTGTACTGTCACATCTGTTACCATACACAAAACATCTGTCACAGTCCCCAAAACATCTGTCTGTCCCCGTCACATCGGTCACCATACACATCTGTCTGTCCCCGTCACATCTGTCACAGTCCCCGTCACATCTGTCTGTCCGCCAACACCAAATAAACTCCGATTTGGGTTATTTTTACCAAAGAAATGTAGCAGTATCATTTTTGGTCAAAATTTATGAAGAGAAATTACTTATTTGCAAAATTTTATAACAGAAATTAAGAAAAATGCATTGTTTTTGAAAATTTTCAGTCTTTTTTAATTTATAGCGCAAAAAATAAAAAAACCCAGGGGTGATTAAATACCACCAAAAGAAAGCTCTATTTGTGTGAAAAAAATGATAAAAATTACATTTGGGTACAACGTCGCATGACCGCGCAATTGTCATTCAAACTGCAACAGCGCTGAAAGCTGAAAATTGATCCGGGAAGGAAGGGGGTTTAAGTGCCCAGTATTGAAGTGCTTAAAGGCCCATACACACGATCCGAAAATCAGACGGAAAATACCGCTTATGATGCGATCGTATGATAATTGGATCGTTAGTACACAGTTTACGAGAGCCGATCATGACAGTTTATCCGATAATATCCAATCGGACATGCATGAAAATTTTGATCGTATGATAACACGTCTTACGATTTTCATTTGATCAGTACAGTTGTCGTCCGAAAATACAATACAAATACACTACAACACATGACATAACTTCAGATTTTTTATTCTGTCCTATGAGAATTTGTTTGACTTTAGTACACTCTTCCAGTTCAATCTGAGATTAGCATGCAAAATGAAAAACGGACGATCTGTCTTCCGATTTTCAGACCGTGTGTACAGGGCTTAAAGCTGAACAACAGTTTCCAATATTTACCTTTTCTTCAATGGTCTTGCCGGCATCTTCTACCCAGCTTTTTCCTAGTGTCAGACTGCTCTCATTGGCCAGTGTGGGATGATGTCACTCCAGCATATGTTCAGTCCTCCCAGCACACAGATCTGTGCTAGAATGTAAACTGACCTGCACAAGTGCAGCTCAGTGTATATCCTAAGACGACTGAGCAGGCAGGTAGGTTTTTTTTATGGCAGAAGAGACCTTGTAGGTCTTTTCCGGAATAAAGAGACTTAAGTTCCGCTTAAAAGTGGGCTTTAATGCTTGGAAGGCTGTGGGTCACAGAAGTCATGTCTAGGACATGACAGAGCTGTTGGTGACAACTTGGTAAGTGTGCTGGGAGTACGCTCACAAGACACAAGCTCATGTTGCAGTGGAACTCTCTTTGCCAGAACAATTACACGTTATGGAGTCGGCAATAGGTTAAACAAGCTTCTATTAAACAAGCATCCTTCAAAACAAGAAAACTGCGCTAGAGCAGCTTCATAAAAACACACATACCTCGAGTCTGAACCCCAGTGCATGGCATAAATTTTAGCTAAGTGACCTCGCAATGTGCGTCGAGTTCGCATCTGGATCCGACCTACGGAGTCCAAACTGGTGGTGATCTAATGTAAAGAACAATGTACAGTGTTAGAGAGAAGAGAGTTTAGAGAACTCACATATATGAACAACACACTGCAATTTTTCTATGTACCTGAACAAGAGTTGTGTCGCTGCATGCCTTCCTGGCATCCTAACGGAGGAAAAAAAAGAGGATCTATGATTAGGAGTTGTTAATGGACATAATTTGCTTATCCAAAGAAATAATGCTGCCTAACAGACGGACCATGCAAACAAATGACTCGCCTATCATCTCAATAATCAAATATTTATGTTGCAAAAGGCAATGACATTTTCAGTGGTTTTTAAGCTGCCCTTTGAACTACACACAGAAAGCATCAACATTAGGAGAAACGCACTCTTCGAGATCACCACCAAGAGATCATAGTGTCATGTCAATTTTAACTAAGGTCCTCTTACACTTGTGCATTGCTATTGCATATTCAATATTTGCCTAAGAGTTCATTTTTTGCTGTGCAGTTTTCATGAATCTTCTGCGTTTTCTAGGAGAGGATATTGTGTGTGAAGGTCCAATCATCTGTCAGATGCCTGACCTGATTTTTATTGGTGAAATCCTGACATATTTTAAATGGGCAATCTAGTCTGCAGCAAACTGCAGCAAAAGAGCAGCTGAGGTAATAACTGACATTTCATCCAAAGCCCTTGGACCCAAAGCTTCTCCTTTGTAAATCCCAAGCCAGCTTCCCTTTTATACACAACTTGTGTTTTGCCCACTGTTAGCAGAGTGCTGCAACACACTCAAGCACACCCGGCCTAAAACTTACTCTTATTTGATTCCGCAGCTGCTCCGCTTCTTGCCGTAACTGTTCCAACTCACTCATTTTGATGATGTGCAACAACTACACACCTTGGCCACCAACTGCAAGAACGGGTCTAAAAGAGAGAGAAAAACAGCATTTTGAGAATGATGACACTTCTTTTACGAAGACTCTTACATATCTATTATTAATCTATCAGTAATGGTTGCAAGCCAAAGATAGATTTGACAACAGACCTGCACAACTACACTGATCTAAAGAACACCAGAACTTTTTTTTTTTTTTGCAAAGACAGGACTACCCACAGTGCCGCAGCCTTTTCACCTTCCCCTAGATGGAACATTTGCCCTTGAAGTACAGAAAGACTGCAGCTAATACGAAGTGTATTTCAGCAACAAAAGCAGTGTTGTCAATGCAGAACTCAGTGGGCAGGTTTTTTTTTTTTAATAATGTAATTTGCTTCCACCATTTTTTTACATAATGCACAATACAATGGCTGAAGCACTGATCTGCAAATGGTATACAACTTCAGGTGCCTAAACAGCAGAAGATGTAGGCCCCATACACAGGGGCGTATTAAATAAATTAGCTGTAGCATCAGGCCCGACGTCAGGGGAAAAAAAAAAAAAAAAAAAAAAAAAAAAAAAAAAAAAATCGGCGTCAAAAACAAAATTTAGTTTTGCATCGGCGTCAATGCGTGTTAGCGTTAATAGGCGTTTTGTTTAAAAAAAACATTCCTCTGCTATTTTTTAACCTGAAAACGCCAGCGCTAAAAACACCAGTTAGCGTCGCTAAGGCGTTAATGCACATTAGTGAGCGTTTTGCCAGCTCAGCGTCAAAAACGCCATAACGCTACAGCCTTGGATTCTGCTTTCAGCTCACCAATGCCCACACCATCTACAGCTCAAAAACATCAGCGTTTTTATGGGGCCATTAAATAACATGGAGAGTTGCAAAAAACGCTCAAAAACACGGCGGTAAAAAACGTCCGTGTGTATGAGGCCGTAATGTGTTAAAACGCTTACCTATAGCCAATTATGGTCCTATTTGAGAACCACAAATGCTAAGGCTGGCCATACATTATACAATTTTCTTGTACAATTTTCCTTTCCCCTATTGCTGCATCCAACCCTCCAGTTGAATAAACTGTGTTCAGAAGTCGTGCAGCTGTTCCTGCATGGCTGTCAAACTCTGACATGCAGTTGTCTTTGTACAGCCTCTGCTTTCACCTTGAAGCTGCCTGCACACAGCTCCGGGGGTGCAGATGCTAAATTATAGGTAGTCTGCATGCAGTAAAGATACTAGCAGCTGTCTGAACAAGACCTAAGCAAAATTAACGTCTAAAGTGGATTGGATAAAAAAAAAAAAAGAACTACAATTACTGGAGAAATTGCATTAACGATATGCTATTATTTGTCTTGTTTACAAATGATACTTGGGGTCAATTCACACCAATGCAGTGACTGGTGTGCAGTGAGATGCGGCGGGACAATCGCAGTACCATTTTTTATTTTATTTTATAACTAACTTTAATGAATATCACACAGTGATATTTCATAAATTTTCTATAGGCGATGAGAGAAGGTAGATTGCCTCGTACTGCGCTGTGTGGAAAAGTATGACCTGTGGTACTATGGTACTTTTTTTTTTTTTTCAGCACACACCGCAACGCAATGGTGTGAACTGGGCACGTAGGAGACATGGCATTTTGCCTTGTCTTTTGCTGCCGCCCAACGCAGTCCCTCCACACCTAGCGTGAATGGGCCCTAAATCCTATTTACACACAAAATTGTATTTTTTATTCTTTTGCGATGCATGCCTCATTCACACCTGCGTATTTAAGCAAACGCCCATGTGGGGCTGCGTTTATTCACCCTGAACGCACAGGTTTTTCGTGCATCTGCATGCAGGCAGTCCCATTCATGTGAATTGGGACATAGCTGTCGTTCCCAGTTTGACATCCATGCTGGTGCGTTTCCCTGAACTCACACTCTGAGTTTGGGGACATGCAATGACAGAATGTCAAACTGGGATCAGTGGCTGTGTCCGTGCAGCTGCTGTGCCCCAACTGACCAGCATGGAACTGCCTGCATGGGGATGCACAGGTGTTCTGGGGAGGTCAGGCAAACATGGCCCTCACCTGGCTTAAAGATGATCTTCACCCTTGAACGTGGGAAGTCGGCTGTGACTACTTGTAGCTTCACAGCAAACTTCCCACTGCTTTGTCAATAGTCCCGCAGCCTTCTGGGACCTGGGACCTATGACCAGAAGGCTGCGGGCAAAGGGAAAGGGGGGGGGGCAAACTTCAGCTTGCTAAGGTGATTTGAGCAGAAGTGGGAGTGGATATCTACCAAAACTAGGTTCCCCCTCCCCTCAAAAAAATGTAATGTTCCAAATGTGAAAGTTGGGGAGGCATAAAGCGGAACTTCTCCTCTAGGGTGGAGTTCTGCTTTAATTATGCCCCTGTGAATGAGGCCTAGAATAATTGAACAACATGAATGACCATGGAAAACAGTTTAAATGTGAATTAAAGGCTAACTTTTGTTACACCTTTATTAAAACACTGTCCACTGTTTTTATTAAAAAAAAATATCCTTACTTTTTGAGCAGCTTCTACCCTGAACTTCCCCTCTCCATTCTGCATAAACAGCAGAATATCCAACCACTGGATGCAGTGCCAAACACACGCCATGAGCAAGCACTGGGTTACAAGAATGCAGCTTGCCTAACTACGCATGCGCAGTCTGCTCACAACAGAGACTGATCTTAGCGATCTGCACGTGAAAAAAACCTTGTTTTTTGCCCTTGGATTTCTGTGTCTGCATAGATAAAATAAATAACAACAAAAGTGAAAAATGACAAAACCATATATTTTGCCGCTAACAAACGGTCAACCGTTTGTTTTATATATATATATATATATATATATATATATATATATATATATATAAAAATAAATGTGCAGCGCAACCTACTAAATAATTGAGTTTTACTGTGAACATGAATCAATCAGTCCAAGTATAACAAGAACACAAAATCTAAAGTGCTGGCGTTTTACAATAAATATAATACACCACCCAAAAAAGTGTCAATGCGCTTATTAAACCCAGATGGGGTTTACTTCCTCTACAGTGCCCTGTAAATTAGAAGCATAATGGGCTACAATGCATCGCATAGTAGCGCATTATGTGCCACTTACCTGGAAACGAAGCCTGCGGCGTCCAGCGATGTCCCCTGTGCTGGCCGCGTCCATCTTCTGCCCCTCTTCCTTCCAGGGCCGCGACTCCAGCTCTGTGACTGGCCGGAATCGCGTGACGTCACTCCCCGCCAGTCACGGCACAGGGTCAGTGGAGAAACGGCACGGAGGCCGCTTCTTCATGACGTCGGCACATGCAAAACACTGCATATCTCCTGAACCGTGCAGGTTTGGGAGATATGCAGTGCACTTACAGGTAAGCCTTCTTCTAGGCTTACCTGTAGGTTAAAGCGGTTGGCACAGGTTGACAACCACTTTAATAAACAATACTGATTAAATGGTGCAGTATTATTCCATCAAAGATTCTATGAAATACAAAGAAGTGAGGATATTACTGCAGCCTTCACCAGTGTTTATGTGCCACTAACATCCGCACAAGCTGCTTACCTACATATATGACCCACTCAGAAAGTTAGGTGAGGTCACACTTCACACTTCAACTTGCCCTTTAACCAATGGTCCTTACTAAGTGCCATTAGTAAGCTGCAGGGCCGGACCAGTCAGAGCAAGACTTCATACTTGCAGCATTTCCTGGAGTTCAGCTTTAAGAGCATGCAAATACAAGGCTACACACTGGTAAGATTATTTACAAACGACCATCTTTTACATGTGCACTTCATTTTTTTTTTTTTTTTTTTTTAAACCTTCCATAGTACTTTGTAATAAACCGAAACTGAAATGAACGTTAAAAAAAAAAAAGTCATTTATCTTTACTATTCAAACAAAAGGTTTTTTGGATTATACACTTAGTAGAAGAGTTGCTCAAGCACATGTACAAGATGATCCCCATCAAGAGGCAAAACAGGAAACTATCTTAGGTGCAACCTTGATCTGAGGTCATGCAGCTATTGTCTCCCCCCTTCTGCAACTCTGGAAGTGTTTAAAACAGAGGTGCCTCCACTAGACATCTAGCACAAAAACAGGAAACAGTCTACCACGCCTCTGTTAAGGAAGTAAATGTTAGTTTACCCTTCACTTCCAGAGGCTCCACAAAAGGGTTACTTAGTAATACATTGTTGACACATATGTCAGCGTTATGACAACTGCAAAGCAAACTCTCTAGCGGATCTCCAAGTTTTAAAACCAATTCCCTAAAAATCAATGAAGGGGATAAGAAATCTTTAAGCACACAATGATAAAAGATATCCAGATTTTAGGCGATAGGTACTTTAATTACACACTCAAATCATATGATCTGTATCTTTACCTATTAATACAGGGATGAAACTGCTTGCCATACAAAAAAGGGATTTTATTAAAAACTTACCGTAAAATCCTTTTCTCCGAGTTCACTGACAGACGCAGCTCTCCATTACATGTGGGGTTTATGCTTGTCCCACTAGGAGTTAACTAGGCAGGGAAAAGAAACAGCTGGCCCCTCCCATGGGGGCCGTCTTCTCTTCCCACATAAACCCCCTCATAGCATAGCTCTCCAGTTTGTACACAAGCCGTACCAGAACAGAGCCCAGAGGGGTGGGTGCTGCGTCTGTCAGTGAACTCGGAGAAAAGGATTTTACGGTAAGTTTTAATAAAATCCCTTTTTCTCCTATCGTTCACTGACAGACGCAGCTCTCCATTACGTGTGGGGACGTCCCCAAGCTGTGTCAAAAAGAGGGGTGGGTAAACGATAACTGTACCCAACTGAACCTCTAAGGAGGCGCCAAACGCGCCTACACTGCCGCCTGCAAAACTTTGCGGCCAAAAGCAGCATCTGAAGATGCAAACACATCAACTTTATAAAACTTAGTGAAAGTGTGAACCGAGGCCCAAGTGGCCGCCTTGCACACCTGCGACACCGAGGCCTGGTATCTGAAAGCCCAGGAAATCCTAACAGCCCAGGTAGAATGAGCCATGACCGGAAAAGGGGGAACCTTGCCCCGAACAGAATACGCATGGGTCACGGTTTTTCTAATCCAACGAGAAACCGTAGCAGACAAGGCTGCCAACCCTTTGCACGGGCCCACTGGCAGTACAAACAAGGCATCATCTTTTTAAAAAGAAGCTGTAGCAGCCAAGTACACTCGTAAGGCCCTCACCACGTGCCGTC
>BLSH010535872.1:1166548-1177541 GCA_018402905.1 Glandirana rugosa | reverse complement strand
TTATAGGAGCCGACGGTCATCCAGATACGATAATGATCCTTCTGGTTTCCGTTGACTTGCAGTACCTCCACCCACCTGATGTCTCCGTCCGGCCTTTTCTTCTCATGTGCATTAATTGATCTGTAGGGCTGATCAGGCTTCATGAGATAACACAGGACACAAGACGGCTCTGATCTTCTGACAAGATCAACAGATTTTTTTTTTTTTTGTATGCTTCGCAGATATAACAAAACACTTCCAAGAGAATGTCACTGCTAAGGTTTACATACACCAGAATAGGCAATCTAAGGCACATTTGCCAGCACACAATGTCATTTTCAGTGGCATCTGGGGATAGTCACATGGCACACATGCACGCTCGGACTGGATCTTCCTGTAGGCCCTTGTTTCCTACAATACAGCTCTGATGTCAAAAGCTGAAATTACTAAGGATGGCCTGCCTCTGTAGTCCACCCACCTCCATGACGTTCAGTTGCCTTTGGTCTTCCTAGTAATAGCATAGACCTACTGGCAGCCGAGGATATTATTACTTTAAGAAACCTGCCTGCCACCCTCCTTCTATTGGAACTGCTAACTGCACCAGGTATAAATGTAAAACCCCTATATGTTTGATGATGCAGGTATTGAGGCTGCTGTAAGGCCTGAAGATGCAAGAATTGGGGGTGATCTAAAGGGGCAGAATCGGGCAGCGCTAAGGTCTAAAGGGGCAGAAACTGGGGCTGCTCTAAAAGGGGCAGAAACTGGGGCTGCTCTAAAAGGGGCAGAAACTGGGGCTGCTCTAAAAGGGGCAGAAACTGGGGCTGCTCTAAGGTCTAAAAGGGGCAGAAACTGGGGCTGCTCTAAGGTCTGAGGGGGCAGAAACTGGGGCTGCTCTAAGGTCTAAAAGGGGCAGAAACTGGGGCTGCTCTAAGGTCTGAGGGGGCAGAACTGGGGCTGCTCTAAGGACTAAAGGGGCAGAAACTGGGCTGCTCTAAGCACTGAAAATGCAAGATTTGTGGCTGAGCTAAAATCTGAAGGTGCAGTAATCAGGGATAATCTGAGGTCCAACGGTGAACTATAGTTCACTGCCATGCAAATTGTCTAGATGCTTGTAATTGGACACTTAACTTTAAAAAGATTGCTAACCCATGCAATACAAAAAAAGGAGTTGACTTTTTAAAGTGAAGTTCCACCCAACTTTATTACTTGGTCTCAAACTAAAGACCATCCCCCCACCCCGCGTTTTTGGATATACATTTTTTTTTCTTACTATGAAGTACAAAGGTGTACTTCCGTCCCAGCTTTGTCTCGGCGTGGCACATCATTTCCTTCTCTGGCTCGGCCCCTCCTGGCTCGCCCTGCTGCCTTCTGGGACCTGTGTGTGTCCCAAAAGACGTGGCCATTCAGAAAGTGCCAAGCTACTCACGCTTGCGCAGTAGGAAACCAGCAGTGGAGCCTTCAGGTAATGGCGGCGCTTGCATCCGAGCCGATGGACGAATCAGCCTCAGGGGCCAACATCATGGGCTCCTTGGACAGGTAAGTGTCCTTATTAAAAGTTAGCAGCTACAGTATTTTTAGCTGCTAAAAAAAAAAAAAACACTTTTGGAGGGTGGAACTCCACTTTTAACAAAAAAATAATAAATGCACTTTTTTTTGCAGGTAAAAAAAAAAATGTGCATTTACCATTTTGTGTTTTGGGAGCCTGTAAAGCATCGCAACAGCGATCAGAAGATTGCTGGTACCATGCAGACTGTCGGTGTATCAGTTTGCTCGTAACTGGTACGGTCAAGCAGATACTCACAAGGATGAACTACCACATTGCTAAACAGCGCCATGGTAGGTCATTGAGACCTACAAGCTGACAGCCACAAAGGACTGGGAATGCATGATGTGGATGGGTGGACCCAGAGAAAATACCCACTTGCTGTTACTGTTTACCATGAAGCCTTGAAGATGCAATTGGAAAACTGATATCAGTTTCTATGGTGTAACTAAATGAATTCCTTTCCATATTAGTTTCTATTGCACCTGGCAACTGAGCAAGGCAAAAAGCTGGATAAGTGCCCAAAGTTGTAAAAAGGATAGCAGTCCTATCACTTACATCATGTAAACAGTTGTGCTGCAGTAATGTGTGCATTACTGCAGTGCACCATTCAAGTGAAGACTAAAGCAATGCACCTGTATTGGCATGCAGCACAATGCACAGTAACACACTAGCACAAGTTACGGTGTATTACATCAGGAAACAGTGCAGGTTTTGGTCTGTGCTGTTGCATTGACAAGCAATTCAAATCAATAGGCTGCCTGCCATAAAACGTGTTTCTAAAGCAAAACGTTTTAATCTTAATGCATTCCCTGCATTTTACAGCTGGATCTATTCTCACCCGCCATCCTCTTCACACAGGACTAGGGCAGCAGCAGGAACCATTGGTGGGGGCAGGGTCAAACCAGGGAGTGAGAAAGCACGTTGCCCTCACAGCAAACGTCTTGCTATGGGGGGGGAGGGGGGGGCACACAGAGAAGATGACCAAAGATCCCAGGATTAGAGAATTGTGGCCACTCTGTGCAATCAAGTGAGAATAACAGGTTTATTATTGTAATTTACGAAAATGCCTTAAAGCGGAGTTCCACCCTAAAGTCAAATGTGACACCTGAGGGGGGAGGGGGAAGAGGACACCTGTCTTTAGACAGGTTTTCCACACATCCGGGAGCTCTGGCCGGCGGACGCGGCCGATGACGTCAGCAGCCCGGCTCCCTCCTCCCTGCTCGCTCTGCTTCTGGCAGCCTGGCCAGTAGCAGAGCGCGGCAGAGCTCGCGCATGCGCAGTAAGGTGCCCGGCGTGAAGCTGTACTGCTTACACGTCCGGGTTCCCTTACCCGCGATGGAGGAGTCTGCACCCGTCCCCCGATCCGAAGATCGGTGGTGGGTGCAGACATCGCTGGATTCCAGGACAGATAAGTGTCCTATTATTAAAAGTCAGCAGCTACTGTATGTGTAGCTGCTGACTTTTAATTTTTTTTTTTTAGCCCTCGGACCTCCGCTTTAAGTAACACTTAAAAGTGGAACTTAACCCTAAGCTGGAAGTGCTGCTTTATGTTCTTCCCCCTCCCTCAAACACCTTTGAAAATGTTATATTTTTGAGGGAGGCGGCTTTGGTAGGTACCCATTCCCACTTTTGGTAAGATTGCCTAGAGCAGTGGTTCTCAACCCTGTCCTCAAGTACCCCCAACAGGCCATGTTTTGGGAATTTCTCTTAGATAAAATAGCTGTCCAAAATACCAAGCCACTGACTCTGATTTAAAGCACCCGTGCAAGATAAAAGGAAAACCTGAAAACATGGCCTGTTGGGGGTACTTGAGGACAGGGTTGAGAACCTAGACGATTCCATCAAAAGTTTGCTCCCCCCCACTCTCTACCCGCAACCTATTGGGATACACCACGGGTCCCATGAGGCTGCAGGACCATTCACACAGCACGTCACAGCCAGCTTCCCACACTAAATGTGCCAGCTCCTGGAAGATTGGTGAAGAACCGGCCTGGGTGAGGACAGCACTGGATCCTTGGACAGGTGTCTTTTTATTAAAAAACAGCATCAACCCAAAGAACATAGTGAGTAGGACTAGAGGTCGACCGATATATCGGTTGGCCGATATATCGGGCCGATATTTGGCTTTTTTTAATCAATCGGCATCGGCCGATTGTAATGTAAATTAGGCCGATATCCGCGTCCCCGTCCGCGCCGGGAACCCGCATTATACTGCGGGCTCCCGGACACACAGAAGTGCTGTTGTTTCAGTTAGACAATGAGAAGGCAGAGCAGCCCCAGTGGCCAAATGGAGTACTGCGACCGCTCGGGCTGCTCTGCCTTCACGTCATGTGACTGTGTTTTGTTCATTCAGCTGGGGGATTTGAACTACCGCTCTGCAGTGCACTGCATATTGGGGAAGCGAAGATGGGAGTGGGTGCCAATCATTGCCCTGAGCACGGCCAACTGCAGCCACCTGGATCCCTAGAAGCCACAGAGGGATATCAGCCTCACAGCTAACAGGGATAGAGCGTCTTCCACGGATACCTGCACATGTCAGCACTTTGGGTGAGATCGCTCATGGAACATTGTTCCTGGCCCCATACACCTAACAATTGAACTTGTGCCTGTACATCCATATCCTGCAACACACAGTTATCCATCTGCTGCCTCCCTCTCTCCCCTCCTGTATCTCCTGGCGGTCAGTGTGTTTGCACACATTCCTTCTACTGCCTGGTTTACATGGGATATTTGGCTGATCAGTATAGTTCATCCAGAACTCCACTCAGCTGCTACTATTGTCATTTACTGTATATCATCTCATTTACATTTATGGACAACATAGGATTTGTTATTTCATATTTTCAGCTCTTAATTTGCCATTGTAGTGTCTATTGGACTTTGGCTGAGCTTTTATTTACCGCCCATTATTACATTAGATTTTATGAGATAAAGGGGGAAAAAAAAAAAAAAAAAAATCGGCCAAACATATCGGCCCAAAAAATCGGCATCATATATCGGCCATCGGCCACCCTGATTTTTAAATATCGGCATCGGCCAGAGAAAAACCCATATCGGTCGACCTCTAAGTAGGACATACATGACAACATACAACTGTTTTTGGAAGAAAGTGCACCTGAAAGCAAGAAAGCTGCAGTCAAGTACTGTAGAAGAAAATACATTGGAATACCAGAGAATCACTAAAATATTTTCCATAAACAGGTTCTATGAGAAAGCTATAGAGTAAATTTGCCTCTATATTTTAGTTAATGCCAATTCAGGATATAGCCCGCTTTATACACCCATAATACATGGTTGGTTTGTTATAGACTTCACACCTATAGTAATGATAAATTCTAAATATTTAACGTACTTTTGACAAAGACCATAAGGGTGAAACATGACAGAGAAGGACGGTCTACAGGCAGGTATGAGCCATGTTGGTTGATTGGCTGAATAAGAATTTACTGAGCCAATATTTGGGATGTTTGACCAAGATGAACTGACCAAGGACAAAAGAAGAGGACTTAAAGTGAGATTTAAGGTTTGGTTATTTTTTTGTGTTTTAAAAAAAGAAAGCAAACATGCCATATTTACCTGCTCTGTGCAATAGTTTTGCACAGAGCAGCCCTGATCTTCTTGGGTTCCACTTCAGCTCTTCTGGCTCCTACCCCTTGACCAGTGCCCCAATAGCCAGCCTTTGGGGGCACCGGTGCGTGCTCACTCCTGAACCCTGCTCTACGAGTCAATAAGACACAGAGCCGTGGCTCAGCCTCCGCTCTCTCCTCATTGGCTCACTGGCAGCCAATGAGGAAAGAGAGAGAGAGACCCAGGACAGACAAGGGTCCCTTGCACATCGCTGGATCAAGGGGGTTGGGGGTTCAGATGAGAATTTGAAAAGGGTGGCTGTAGGGGGAGCAGCACACGGGTGGTTTTTACCTTCATGCATAGAATGCTTGACGTTAAAAAAACCTTCAGCCTTTACAACGACTTTAAGCTGACCATACACCACTAGAATTTCATTTGAAAATTTTCATTTTAAGAATGTTTGTTTTATTTTCCAATGGTTAGTGGCGTCAAATCAACGTTCGTTTTGGAAGGAGCAGAATGGAGAATTTTTCTCAAACTAAAGAATTTCTAACAGTGAATGTGGTTTTCATTTGGGAAAGTCCATAGACTACTAAACTGAATGTTAAAAGTAACCATTTCTTTTCTTCCTTTTTATTTGCAAGTACTTTTTAACAACATTCATCCAGTCATTAAATGTACTGATGAGAAATTTTATACTAATGTTAGTACAAAAAAAAAATCGACTAGTGTATGGTCAGCTTAAAGTGGTTATAAATCTCAGACATGAAATATGAGCACAGCATATTCCTCTAGTGTGTACTTGTCTAAATTATAAGCACTGTCTCACTTCTGTCTGCCAATTCATTCCTCTGCTATCAGCATGAGTCACTTCTGACAAGTTTTCCTGACACCAAGAGAAAAATGGTGACAGGGGAGGGAGCTGATTGACAGCCTCAACTCTGTTCTTGTGTACTGTGTGAAAGGGGTGTGTCCCTTCCTTCCAATCAGATCCAGTTTGTAATTTCAGCTCTTCTCCCCCTTTTTCTGACTGCTCAGATAAACTTTATACATTCTGGACTAGACTGCAAATTAACAGGTACAACTTACAGAGGAGGATTTGTTTTATCTCTGTGTATGGCCTGAGGCCAGTCACTTCATTGGGTATGTGTAAGGATTTACAACCACTTTACCAAACACAGCTGCAGATGCACTCTTTAATGTTGTATTTGGTACAACAATCTTTAGGTTTGGTCAGGGCTAGTGCACACATTGCCCTAAAATCCCTATGGGCACCATTGAAAACTACTGCGGAACAGCATACATCCACTAAGGTCAGTTGACAATTTATGACAGGTTGGTACTTCAGTCTCCTTTACTTTGTCTCCAACCAGTGAGGTATCAGTAATCAACACAGCTTGAGCACCACTGTAAGGCTCCATGCATATGGGACGCTCTAAATGGATGTTTAGAGGCGTTTGGGCATTTATTTCAACTGCCCCTGAACTCAAATAATGTTATGTGTACATGTACACAGACTCGTTTACAGTCGTTTTTAGGCAGTTGCGTTTAAAGGCTGTTCTTTGAATGCTCAAAAATGGGTTCAGACGCCGAAAGTGGCAACTCTTGTCTAGGAGCGTTTCGTTTACAGGCATTTCCATTTAAAAAAAAAGAAATATAAAAACGCTCCTAGATGCGAATGCGGCATGCAAAACGGACATTTTAGACGCCAGTTTCTAGCTGTCAAGATAGAACGTTCATGGGAAGTTGAAAAGCGTCCCGTGTGCATAGAGTCTTAAGCCTCGTACATGCGATTCAACGGTCGTTTTCAAACGGCCGTACGACCACTCGTATGATCATCCGACCGTTAGTACGCACGATTAGAACAGCCGACGTACGACGGTCGTACAACAGGAGTTGGATGAGCAAACAAGAAAACTTTGGTAATACCAACAAGCGGTCGTCGACTGTTGTAGCGTGTGTATAGAGAAGTAGGCCCAACAAGTTGTACTGTGCAAAACACGCATGCGCAGAAGTTAGGAATGGCCGGGCGCTAATTACATGCACCTGAACTCGCTCTTTATACGTTCATAACACAACACTACGTTCGGCTTGGTTTACGATCATGTAGTGCATGTCAGTATGCAAGTTACATTATCCAACATACGATTTGGTCCGTTCGGTCGTACGGCAGTCGAACCGTGTGTACGAGGCTTAACAGATACATGGGATAGAAATTTTTGGCCAATGATCTATAATAAAAGGTCTAATCATTCAGAACTAAAATAGATTTCTCAAAATATCTCTATCCTCTGGTACTACCAAAAGGTTACATTTGCAGAAGTTGAGTTTAAGTTAGAAACCTAAGATACAAAATATTGCAGCTAAGTAGTCATTAATAAATCATTATTGTATGTTTTTTATTTCAATAAACTAGTTGAAGTATCTGAATTGGACTTGCTAGCCTCTTAGTCCCCTATAAAGCAGCAATCAGATCGGAAGAAGGAGGTTGCAGGACTGGAAGCCAGTTAGGTGAGCTGTACGTAAAAGGTGTAGACAAAGAACACGTTAATAGAAAAAGTAAACAGAGGCATGATCTGATCAGTCTGCTGCTGCTCTTTCGCTATCCAGTCAGCTGGCTGGAGGAGAAGAGAGGGCACCTCTGCATTCATTAACTGTGAGGCCATTTGGAAAAGAGGTCACCTAGTTGGTGGGTGTACAATCTTGTCATTTTAATACACCTGGGGAGGCAAAGGTGTAGCATCCAACCCAGCTGGCTGCAGTCTGTCAAAGTCTATGGCAGTTAGAAATGTGCTGGGGCTGGACAGGGCTAAAGGAGTGGTACCCCAGGGCCTATGCGTCCTGGGACGAATGCCCGCAATGCAAAACATCTGAAACTATCACATTTAGGTTGAGATTTTATGGAGATGACACCAAGGAAGACATTTACATGTGGGAGAGTATTTCACTGAAGATACATTCTGGAAGAGAAGATGAAGGTGTCTTAGAGGGTAGATTATGATACAGAGCATGTTTTCCTGGGAAGAAATAAAAGTGGATAGGTTTGGGGAAGAATGTAGATTTTGTAAAGTCAGTAAATCATACCAAAAACACAATCATTTTATATGTCATAGGCTCTGGGAAGGAAGAGGGCAGAGATGTTAGAGCTTCTTAGATTGTAAACTAACGAGCAGGGCCCTATGATTCCTCCTGTATTAAAGTGGTTGTCAACTCATGACAACCACTTTAAACTACAGGTAAGCCTACAATAAGGCTTACCTGTAGGTTCAGGAAATATCTCCTAAACCTGTATCATCGACACATGCACACTGAAGAATCAGCACCCAGGGTAGCCCAGGGTGCAGTTTCTTCTGTATTCGTGCTGTAAATGATGGCTCCTGTGCGCATGCGCCAGAGTGACGTCAGCGCAGCTCCGCCAATCACAGCGCTAGAGCCCGCGCTGTGATTGGACAGAGCTGCAGACCCAGAAGAACGATGTCGCCCGTCACAGCGGTGTGCAAAGACCGCTGCAACAGCTTTGTTCCAAGGTAAGGGCGCTGCATACTAGCTCATTATGCCTTTGCTTTGCAGGGTTTTTTTTGTTTTTTTTTTATGGGGGGGGGGGGTGGGGGCCGGACTTTACAACCACTTTAAACTGTATTGTAACTGTACTGTCTGTCCTGTATAATAATAATAATTCTTGAGATGGATTATGTAAAACATTTACTTTGCTTGCAAAGGCATAAGGTCACACACAATATACAAGACACTTGCTCTATTTGATTGAAACAGGTGATACAATCTGTATGACACAACAACTTACCACCTGCTGGCTACGTGGTTATTGCCAAGTGAATGAAGTTTGTTGGAATGTCCGATTTATAGGTGATGATGAAAAAATAGTATTTTTTTGACTTACCATAAAATCCTTTTCTCTGAGTTCATTGACGGACGCAGCAGCTCTTCATTACGCCTGGGGTTATGCCACCTTTCACTAGGAGTGGACTAGGCAGAACATCAGTTCAGCTAAAAAGCAGACACAGCCCCTCCCAGGGGGCGGTCCTCCTCGGTATAACCCCCTCCAGCTATCTCAGCCATTCAGTTCGTAACAAGCAGTGCAAGCTTATAACAGAGGGGTGGGTGCTGCGTCCGTCAATGAACTCAGAGAAAAGGATTTTACGGTGAGTTAAAAAATCCTATTTTCTCTTTCGTTCATTGACGGACGCAGCAGCTCTTCATTACGCCTGGTAACGTCCCAAAGCGGGGTGAGTAACGCAATAACAAACCTTCACCCAACGGGGGAACTCTCCATAAAGGACCGGAGGTACCTCACACAGCGGCCTGCAAAACCTTGCGGCCAAAAGCAGCATCCGAGGATGCTGAAACATCAACTTTGTAAAACTTAGTAAAGGTGTGCACTGAGGACCAAGTAGCGGCTTTGCACACTTGAGAAACCGACGCCTGATGTCAGAAAGCCCAGGAAGTGCTAAATCGCCCTGGTAGAGTGAGCCGTGACCGGAAAGGGGGGCTCAAGACCCCGTAAGGCATACGCACGGGTCACTGTCTGTCAAATCCATCGAGAGATGGTGGCCGACGAAGCCGCCAAGCCCTTGCGTGGTCCATCCACCAAAACAAATAGCACATCCGACCTCCGAAAGGGGGTCGTGGTCGCCAGATACACCCGCAGAGCCCTAACCACATCCAAGGAATGCAAGGCAATCTCCTTAGGATGGGACAGGTGGACATAGCGAAGGGAGGACAATGTCCTTATTAATGTGGAAAGAAGAGACCACATCCTTATCCTTGTGTAGGACCAGATACGGAGACCTACATGACAGAGCCGCCAACTCTGACAACCGTCTGGCGGACGTGATGGCTACCAGGAAAGCCACCTTCTGCGAAAGCAGCTGTAAGGAAATTACCCTGATATTTTCAAAAGGCGGCTTCTGAAGCCCAGAGAGGACCAGATTGAGGTCCCAAGGCGCCAAAGGCGTATGCACCTGGGGAGCGACATGTCGGACCCCCTGAATAAAAGTGCGGATCAACGAATGCGTCGCCAAAGGACGCTGAAAAAAGATGTCCAGGGCAGAAACCTGACCCTTGATAGTGCTCAATGCCAGCTTATGGTCCAGGCCTTGCTGAAGAAAGGCCAACACCCGGGATACTGAAAAAGAACGCACCAGGCGATATACGCTCTCCAGGTGCGATGGTATATCTTCCTTACGTGCCTTGAGCATGTTGGGAATCACCGAAGCGGAGACCCCCCAATCTCTCAAAACCTGGGATTCAATAGCCAGGCTGTCAAAGCCAGAGAGGGTAAAGCAGGGTGCAAGATGGGGCCCTAGGACAGAAGGTCCCCGCAAAGTGGGAGACGCCAGGGAACGTCCACTACCATCCGCACCATGTCGGCGTACCACGGACGCCGAGGCCAATCTGGCGCCACCAGAGCCACAAGGGCATCTGTCCACGGATCCCTTGCTCTGCTAACGAAGGCCTGAACCTTCCGATTGAGCCGGGACGCCAGCAGGTCTACGTCTGGTGTGCCCCAATTTTGGCAAAGTTGTCGGAACACGTCCGGATGCAGGGACCACTCTTCCCTGATCCAACCTCTGTCGACTGAGGTAATCCGCTTGCCAATTTTTGACGCCCGGAATGTACATGGCGGAGAGAGCCAGCACGTGAAGCTCTGCCCACCACAGAATGTGAGTCGCCTCCGATGCTGCCGCCGAGCTTCTCATTCCGCCCTGATGGTTCACATATGCCATGGCCGTGGCATTGTCCAACTTGGCTCTGACAGGGTGCCCTCGCAGCCTTCCTGACCAATGGGAGAGGCAATGCCTGATGGCCCGGAGTTCCAGCATATTGATCGGAAGACGACTCTCCTCCTGGGACCAGCGACCCTGGGTTGACAACAACCCCCGG
>BLSH010535872.1:1130797-1161612 GCA_018402905.1 Glandirana rugosa | reverse complement strand
AACTACCAAGACGATAGGTCATCGACGGACAGATATTCCTCATGAGCGCGCGGGCGCGCCTCCGGCGGCGCGCGCTCACTAGGCTCGATCCCGCAGCCGCCGTCATATGACGGCGATTTGCGCAATAGAGCCACTCTGTCGCCGTCAATTGCCGATCGGCAAGCGGTTAAAAGAATAGGCTCACCTTCCAACAAAAAAAAAGAAGAATGCACTTTTTTTTTTGAAGGAGTCTGAAGAGCATTGCACCCATGAACAGCAAATTACAGGTGCAATCCCAGGCTCCTGCAGACTCTCAGGATAGCTGTCTGCTCGTACTCCTTATAGACAGGCAGCTACTGGATAGCAGAACCATCAATGGACTAGGACACTCACCAGCGCCCTTGCAGCTCATTGAAAACTACAAGCCATCAACCGCAATACCTGCAGGCATTCATTTACAGGAAATGGAAAATGAATGATGGCACTGTGTGGTTAGAGCCCTGCACGCCCTGTTTTCAAATAGTGACAGCGGCTGTGGGGAGAGGATCCCCGCCTGCTGTCACAGGGAGAGGGGGCAAGCTGCAGATGCTGGAACATGTTCCAAAAGTGAACTTATCCTTTTTTTTTTTGGTATTGTAATTTTCTGACTAACTACAAAAACCCGAACAATATGAGTACACAGCAATGATTAGAATGCCATGTATATATAAAGCTCATAATAAATTCACACAGAAGAGGATCATGACTTATCCTTTAATGTCTGGTAGGTGGTACAGCTTCTATATCATATGATTGATGTGACTGGCTCTCACAGTGTTCACATGATTAGAAGCCCATCCTACTGGCTCTCAATCAGAATCTGTGATGGAAAACGGTTGTTGACAGTTTGGCCAGTGTGCTGGGAGCATGCGCTCAGCACTCAACCACCTGCATATGTATGGCGGGTGGGTGTTAAAGGTCAGTTTTCTTGCCTGCCACATACAGTGGGTACGGAAAGTATTCGGACCCCCTTAAATTTTTCACACTTTGTTATATTGCAGCCATTTGCTAAAATCATTTAAGTTAATTTTTTTCCCCCAATGTACACACAGCACCCCATATTGACAGAAAAACAGAGAATTGTTGACATTTTTGCAGATTTATTAAAAAAGAAAAACTGAAATATCACATGGTCCTAAGTATTCAGACCCTTTGCTCAGTATTTAGTAGAAGCACCCTTTTGATCTAATACAGCCATGAGTCTTTTTGGGAAAGATGCAACAAGTTTTTCACACCTGGATTTGGGGATCCTCTGCCATTCCTCTTTGCAGATCCTCTCCAGTCCTGTCAGGTTGGATGGTGAACGTTGGTGGACAGCCATTTTTAGGTCTCTCCAGAGATGCTCAATTGGGTTTAAGTCAGGGCTCTGGCTGGGCCATTCAAGAACAGTTATGGAGTTGTTGTGAAGCCACTCCTTCCTTATTTTAGCTGTGTGCTTAGGGTCATTGTCTTGTTGGAAGGTAAACCTTCGGCCAAGCCTGAGGTCCTGAGCACTCTGGAGAAGGTTTTCGTCGGATATCCCTGTACTTGGCCGCATTCATCTTTCCCTCCATTGCAACCAGTCGTCCTGTCCCTGCAGCTGAAAAACACCCCCACAGCATGATGCTGCCACCACCATGCTTCACTATTGGGACTGTATTGGACAGGTGATGAGCAGTGCCTGGTTTTCTCCACACATACCGCTTAGAATTAAGGCCAAAAAGTTCTATCTTGATCTAATCAGACCAGAGAATCTTATTTCTCACCATCTTGGAGTCCTTCAGGTGTTTTTTTAGCAAACTCCATGAGGGCTTTCATGTGGCTTCCGTCGGGCCACTCTGCCATAAAGCCCCAACTGGTGGAGGGCTGCAGTGATGGTTGACTTTCTACAACTTTCTCCCATCTCCCGACTGCATCTTTGGAGCTCAGCCACAGTGATCTTTGGGTTCTTCTTTACCTCTCTCCCCTGGTAGCTCAGTTTGGCCGGACGGCCAGCTCTAGGAAGGGTTCGGGTCATCCCAAACGTCTTCCATTTAAGGATTATGGAGACCACTGTGCTCTTATGAACCTTAAGTGCAGCAGACATTTTTTTGTAACCTTGGCCAGATCTGTGCCTTGCCACAATTCTGTCTCTGAGCTCTTCAGGCAGTTCCTTTGACCTCATGATTCTCATTTGCTCTGACATGCACTGTGAGCTGTAAGGTCTTATATAGACAGGTATGTGGCTTTCCTAATCAAGTCCAATCAGTCTAATCAAAGACAGCTGGACTCAAATGAAGGTGTAGAACCATCTCAAGGATGATCAGAAGAAATGGACAGCACCTGAGTTAAATATATGAGTGTCGCAGCAAAGGGTCTGAATACTTAGGACCATGTGATATTTCAGTTTTTCTTTTTTAATATATCTGCAAAAATGCCAACAATTCTGTGTTTTTCTGTCAATATAGGTTGCTGTGTGTACATTAATGAGGGAAAAAATGAACTTAAATGATTTTAGCAAATGGCTGCATTATAACAAAGAGTGAAAAATTTAAGGGGGTCTGAATACTTTCCGTACCCATTGTATATGCATTACTTATGTGGCTGGCAAGGGGTATGACAAGAGCTCACATTTCCTGGAAAGTATATTATACAAGCACCTCTAGGCCCAGCACTGCATACCGGAACAGTTTTTGCCCTCACCCTTTCTCCCATCCAATAACAGTCTATTTGGCAATGCAGCTTGCTTATATCCCTTCCCACAGCCTCTGATTGGGCAGTGAAAGCACTGCAGTACAGTGATGAGTTATCTCTCGGTTCATTCCACTTTTGACAGCCCTGATATGCTGCCACTCCGCTGACTGATTTGGACTAGCCCTAGATATGGCCACACTTATTCCACTGCACTATTTAATTTAACCACTTCCCGCCAAAGGACGTCATATGACGCCCTGGACTTTAAAGTGGTTAAATCTGAATGATGCCCACAGCTGCATTTTAAAGTGTGACATGTTAGGTATCCATTTACTTGGAGCAACATCAGATTTCCCATTATAGAAAAAAAAATAAAATAAATAAAATAAAAAAAAAAATCGGGCTAACTTTAGTGTTTTGTTTTAATTTATGAAACGGTTTTGTTTTCTCTTTTTTTTTTAAAAAACATGTTTGAAAAATTGCTGCGCAAATACCATGTGACATAAAAAGTTCCAATGACCACCATTTTATTCCCTGGGGTATCTGCTAAAAAAAGCATATATAATGTTTGGGGGGTTCTGAGTAATTTTCTAGCAAATAAATATTGATTTTTACATGTAGGAGAGGAATGCCAGAATTGGCCTGGGCTGGAAGTGGTTAACCTCTTGTAGTGGAGTTTTTTTTTAACCACTTCAGCCTTGGAAGGATTTCGCGCTTTAGGACCAGAGCACTTTTTGCGATTCGGCACTGTGTCGCTTTAACTGACAATTGCGCGGTCGTGAGACGTACCCAAACGAAATTTGCGTCCTGTTTTCCCCACAAATATAGCTTTCTTTTGATGGTATTTGATCACCTCTGCGTCATTTCTGATTGCCGCTATAAACAAAAAAAAGCAACAATTTTGCAAAAAAAAAAAAAAATTGTTCTTACTTTTTGCTGAAATACATATCCAAAAAAAAAAATATAAAAAAAAACATTTTTTTCATCGGTTTTGGCCGATCTATATTCTTCCTCATATTTTTGTTAAGAAAAAAAATCACAATCGGCGTTTATTAATTGGTTTGTGCAAGAGTTGCTGTGTTGACAAATAATAAGAATTAATTTCTGGGGGTTTTTTTTACTAGTAATGGCAACGATCTGTGATTTTTAGCGGTACTGCGGCGGACAAGTAGGACCATTTTGACACTTTTTTGGGACCATTGGCATTTATACAGCGATCAGTGCTATAAAAATGCACTGATTACTGTGTAAATGCCATTGGCAGTGAAGGGGTTAACCTGCAGGGGGTGCTCTAAGGGTTAACTGTGTTCCCTCACTGTGTTCTAACTGTATGTGGGAATGGCTGGCAGGGGGAGGGAAGTGATCATGGCTTCCATATACAGGAAGCCTGTGATCACAGCCCTTCCCCCCTCTGTCAGAACGGAGATCCGTGTTTACTTACACGGACCTCCATTCTCTCACTGCGAGGGAGCCATCGCGGGTAGCTGGCGGAGATAGAGTCCGCCCTACCCGCTCCCTCCCTGGCCCCCCAGAACACAGTGAGTACGCTCACAATACTAGTTATCGCGGCCGCCGTCAGGTGACGGCGGTTTGCGATAATGAGCCATTTTGAGGTTTTGACTGCGGCGGGCAAGTGTTTAATAAGAGGTGGAGTTCACCTCTTATAAAAAAAAAATTATAAAACGCACATCATTTTTACAAGTAAAAAAAATGTGGATTTATTATTTTATTCTACTCTATAGCCTGTAAAGCATCACACCCACAATCAGCAGACACAGGTGCAATGCAACTAAAAGGTTTTACCTTAATGCAGGGGGGAAATAAAAGTCTTTACAGCCACTTTATATACATGTAGTGACCTGGTTATCGGCCTTTGCAGTCCCCGCATAGCAGTGCTGGAGGTGTGAGAGGAATAAGCAGCACAAGGAGACAATCAGTTCATGTGCTGACAGGAGGAGAAAACAGAGATGGGCTCATCACTGCGCTGCTTCTCCCATCACTGTCCACCTCTACTGGCAGAAAACAAGTACTGCAGAGGAAATCTCTGTATTGTAGGAGAATATTGCAGCAAAAGCCAATTGCATTATTATATTTTTTTTTAAATAGGCTATTTGCTTTAACTCAGTATTTTTTTTAAAGGTGGACTATGGCTTCAAGTAAATACCCAGACTGATCATGATGGTCTGAACAGTGTACACATCCTGTGATCAGACTGAGTATTTAGGATTGACAGATCGGTGTACACATCCTGTGATCAGACTGAGTATTTAGGATTGACAGATCGGTGTACACATCCTGTGATCAGACTGAGTATTTAGGATTGACAGATCGGTGTACACATCCTGTGATCAGACTGAGTATTTAGGATTGACAGATCAGTGTACACATCCTGTGATCAGACTGAGGATTTAGGATTGACAGATCGGTGTACACATCCTGTGATCAGACTGATGATTTAGGATTGACAGATTGGTGTACACCTCCTGTGATCAGACTGATGATTTAGGATTGACAGATCGGTGTACACATCCTGTGATCAGACTGAGGATTTAGGATTGACAGATTGGTGTACACCTCCTGTGATCAGACTGATGATTTAGGATTGACAGATCGGTGTACACCTCCTGTGATCAGACTGATGATTTAGGATTGACAGATCGGTGTACACATCCTGTGATCAGACTGAGGATTTAGGATTGACAGATCAGTGTACACATCCTGTTATCAGACTGATGATTTAGGATTGACAGATCGGTGTACACATCCTGTGATCAGACTGAGGATTTAGGATTGACAGATCGGTGTACACATCCTGTGATCAGACTGAGGATTTAGGATTGACAGATCGGTGTACACATCCTGTGATCAGACTGAGGATTTAGGATTGACAGATCGGTGTACACCTCCTGTGATCAGACTGAGGATTTAGGATTGACAGATTGGTGTACACATCCTGTGATCAGACTGAGGATTTAGGATTGACAGATCGGTGTACACATCCTGTGATCAGACTGAGGATTTAGGATTGACAGATCGGTGTACACATCCTGTGATCAGACTGATGATTTAGGATTGACAGATCGGTGTACACCTCCTGTGATCAGACTGAGGATTTAGGATTGACAGATTGGTGTACACATCCTGTGATCAGACTGAGGATTTAGGATTGACAGATCGGTGTACACATCCTGTGATCAGACTGATGATGATGGTCTGATCGGTGTGCACATCCTGTGATCAGATTGGTGATGATGGTCTGATCGGTGTACACATCCTGTGATGAGACCGATGAATGCGTACAATGGCAGGCCAGGGAGAACAGATTGGGAGGGATGGCAGATCCCATGCACAGAATGAAGGCTGAGGGGGAGGATGGAAAGTTGGAGGGAGGAGAGGATCCGGCCAGTGCAGGCAGGCAGGGATGACAGGCTGGAGGAGGAGGTGGATGATGAGGGGATGTGGAGGGTGAGGATGGAGGAGGTGGGAAGAGGCAGGGTGCAGCAGTGAGGAAGAAAGATGATGATGGAGGAGGGGAGGGGGAGGAATGGCTGTATAGATGAGGCCTATGCTGACCAGCACAATGTCACATTACCCGCTCCTGGCCCGAGGCCTCGTCTGTCCTCCGCTCCCCGCCGCCTCTGCTGCCCGGATCACGTTAGTAGCGGCGGCCTCCGTCAGTCTGTATCACACGGCCCCGCGATCCGCCACACCCAGACCCCAACCAACGGCACCGAGGAAAAGGGGGAGATCTCTTCCAATGGCTAGCTGTATGAAATGTCAGCCTCGCCTTCCCAGTCCGCACATCTCTGCTCTGCCGCCTTTTAGGAGCCGTCCGTCATCCGCCACCTCCACCGCTCCCAGCCCGAGTGCACACAGGCGGCGCGGCAGCCTGACGTCTCAACACCCCTCTGCGCGCCAATGGTATCGCCCGTACCAAGAGCAGGACGCTACCAAGTACCGCTGAGTGGAGGAGAACATTCACTGCACAGCGCTTCCTTTATCAGCTTGTCGAGGAAGACGTGTGTGTGATCATAGCAACTGCCGAAAGGGCCAATTTGCCCGAATTACATTATATCTATATATGTTTAGAGATATACACACACATAAATATCTATCTACACACACACACACACATATATATATATATATTTAAATACAATGTGTAGATGTATATCTATGTATACACACATATACATACACATTGTATTTATTTATATATACACATACACACACATTATATATATCAAATAACTCAACACACAGCCATCAATGTCTAAACCGCTGGTAACAAAAGTGAGTACACCCCTAAGTGAAAATGTCCAAATTGGGCCCAAAGTCTCATTATTTTGTGTGGCCACCATTATTTTCCAGCACTGCCTTAACCCTCTTGGGCATTGAGTTCACCAGAGCTTCACAGGTTGCCACTGGAGTCCTCTTCCACTTTGCGCTCCTCCCTCTTCCACTCCTCCATGATGACATCACAGAGCTGGTGGATGTTAGAGACCTTGCGCTCCTCCACCTTCCATTTGAGGATGCCCCACAGATGCTCAATAAGGTTTAGATCTGGAGACATGCTTGGCCAGTCTATCACCTTTACCTCCTGCTTCTTTAGCAAGGCAGTGATCATCTTGGAGGTGTTTGGGGTTGTTATCATGTTGGAATACTGCCCTGCGGCCCAGTCTCTGAAGAGAGGGGATCATGCTCTGCTTCAGTATGTCACAGTACATGTTGGCATTCATGGTTCCCTCAATGAACTGTAGCTCCCCAGTGGCGGCAGCACTCATGCAGCCCCACCACCATGACACTCCCACCACCATGCTTGACTGTAGGCAAGACACACTTGTCTTTGTACTCCTCACCTGGTTGCTGCCACACACACTTGACACCATCTGAACCAAATAAGTTTATCTTGGTCTCATCAGACCACAGGACATGGTTCCCGTAATCCATGTCCTTAGTCTGCTTGTCTTCAGCAAACTGTGGGCTTTCTTGTGCATCATCTTTAGAAGAGGCTTCCTTCTGGGATGACAGCCATGCAGACCAATTTGATGCCATGTGCAGTGCATGGTCTGAGCACTGACAGGCTGACCCCCTACCCCTTCAACCTCTGCAGCAATGCTGGAAGCACTCATAAGTCTATTTCCCAAAGACAACCTCTGGATATGACACTGAGCATGTGCACTCCACTTCTTTGGTGGACCATGGCGAGGCCTGTTCTGAGTGGAACCTGTCCTGTTAAACCGCTGTATGGTCTTGGCCACCGTGCCGCAGCTCAGTTTCAGGGTCTTGGAAATCTTCTTATAGCCTAGGCCATCTTTATGTAGAATAACAATTCTTTTTTTCAGATCCTCGGATCCTCAGATCCTTTGCCATGAGGTGCCATGTTGAACTTCCAGTGACCAGTATGAGAGAATGAAAGCAATAACACCACATTTAACACACCTGCTCCCCAATCACACCTGAGACCTTGTAACAGGAATGAGTCACATGACACCGGGGAGGGAAAATGGCTAATTGGACCCAATTCGGACATTTTCACTTAGGGGTGTACTCACTTTTGTTGCCAGCAGTGTAGACATTAATGGCTGTGTGTTGAGTTATTTTGAGAGGACAGCAAATTTACACTGTTATACAAGCTGTACACTCACTACTTTACATTGTTGCAAAGTTATTTCTTCAGTGTTGTCACATGAAAAGATAGAATAAAATATTTACATGTGAGGGGTGTACTCACTTTTGTGACATACTACACACACACACACACACACACACATATATTTTGATTTTACTGAGTTTCAACAGAAAGATAAATAAATAGAGAGGAAATAAAAGATGTAGAGCCCCAATTTACCCATGAGCCAGGCAGTTTGGAGGCTTTTTTGTTGCATATATGTGTTTGTTTTGAGCGTTTCCACTCATCATGAATAGGGCAGCCCATTCACTTAAATAAATCCTGTATAATAATAATAATGGGCTGAAAAAGCTTGAGAACCTTTTCTGGAGTAGAAAATGGCATGCTTGGAGTGCCATTAACAATTAATGGGACCACAAAAGCGATGCGCGTTTGCAGCATGTTTCCAAAACGCACTTTTCAGAAACGCCCGGTGTGAATGGAGCCTTAATTTAGAGCAAGGGCTCACTTACACATGAGTTTTCCAATAGCATAGTTCACACCAGTGTGGTCAGTACCAGAAAAAAATGCTGCATTTTTCCTGCACTGGACTGTAGTAGAACACGGTAAAACGCACTGGAATGTACCGGAACACATCAAAAACGGTCCGGACCCCAGTACAGTGCAAAAAAAAACAGGAACAAAGAAGAAAAAAAGCATCTGGTATGCATCCACAAACAGATAAAAATGCAAGCAACAAAAACACACTGGAATGCATCAAAAACACGCACGCAGAAATGCTTCCAGAACAGTTCCATGGGGCAGCGGCAGAACTGTAGTACAGGAATTATAGGATTAAAGTGGTTCTTTTACCTTAAAGTGGATGTAAACCTGGAAAAAAAATAACTGACACTTCTACCTTGTACAGGAGAGGATTTCATGTCATCCGTGCCCAGTTTTGCCACGAAGAGTTAAATCAACTCCGAGTAATGCCCTTATCTTTTTTCAGTAGGAAAAAAAAATCTTACTTTTCATCCTGTGCTGTATGACTGACAGGTCATATACTTCTCTCCTGCACAGAGCAAAAAGAGCCTCACACTCCCCCCTCTCATCTCCTCCAGCTCTCAGTATAGAGGTGGGTGGGAAGTCTTGTGACATCACAACTCCACCCACCGAGCTTCAGCAAACAGAGACACCCACTGATTCCAGTGTTTTACAATGCTGCTGCAGCTGAAAATGGTGACATTTGCAAAGTAGGGATACATGCAGGAGCAGGATGCTTGCATGTATATATACACATTAATATTGTGCCATTAGTTTATACTGGGTGAGTGGTGGGTTTACATCCACGTTAACTGGTTCCCGACCGCATGCAGTATATTTACTGCTGCAGTGTGGCGCTATCTGGTGAATCGCCGTATACAAGCGGCAATCCGCACGTGCGCAGTTAGCGGGCGGGAGCGCAGTGTGCTCTCGTGCCTGCCGCATTCTGCAGGAGTGTGCCTGCGGCTCGGGCGGACCCGATGTCTGTCGGCAAGCCACAATGACCTGCCTGAGAGAAAGAACGGGGAACCGCTTATGTAAACACGGCGGTTCCCCGTTCCGACAGGCGGCATGTAAAATATCTACTGATCCCTGTCACTGGGATCAATTAGATCTCTTATGCCCATGGTAGCCCAGCCCCCATACAGTTAGAACATGCCTAGGGAACACAGTTAACCCCTATATCTCCCCCTGCAGGTTAACCCCTTCACTGCCAATGACATTTATACAGTAATCTGTGGATATTTAAACTTCTGATCGCTGTATAAAGGTCATTGGTCCCAAAAAAGTGTCAAAAATGTCCGACATGTCCGCCCCAATATCACAGTCCCGATAAAAATCACAGATCGCCATTACCAGTAAAAAAAAAAAATGTAAAAAAGGACAGAAATTAATTCTCATGGTTTGTAAACGCGGCAACTTTTGCGCAAACCAATCAATAAACACCGATTGCGATTATTTTTTTTACCAAAAATATGAGGAAGAATATAAATTGGCCAAAACCGATGAATACATTTGTTTTTTTATTTTTGGATTTGGATTTTAGCAAAAAGTAAGAAATATTTTTTTTTCAAAATTGTTGCTTTTGTTTGCTTATAGCGGTGATCAGAAATGACGCAGAGAGGATCAAATACCACCAAAAGAAATCTATATTTGTGGGGGAAAAAAGGACGCAAATTACGCTTGAGTACAACGTCATACGACCGCGCAATTGCTAGTTAAAGCGACGCAGTGCCGAATCGCAAAAAGTGTTCTGGTCCTACAGTGGGAAATCCTTCCGGGGGTGAAGTAGTTAAAGTATAACTAAAGGCAAAAATAGGATTTTTTGACTCTGAGTTCATTGACAGACGCAGCCTCTTAATCTTGACATGTGGGGGGTATGCACCTTTTACCAGGAGTAGACTAGGCAGAACATAGTTCAGACAAAAAGCAAGCTAGCCCCTCCAAGGGGGCAGTCCTCACTCTGCATAACCCCCTCTGCCCTGCTAGTACTTCAGTTCGTAACAAGCAGTACAAAATCAAACAAACAGGGGTGGGTGCTGCGTCTGTCAATGAACTCAGAGGAAAGGATTTTACGGTAAGTCAAAAAATCCTATTTTCTCTTTCGTTCATTGACAGATGCAGCCTCTTAATCTTGACATGTGGGGACGTCCCAAATCAGTGTCAAACAAAGAGGGGTGGGCAACAACAATAACAACTGTACCCAACGGAAACTCTCCAGGAGGCGCCAGACGAGCCTACACCGCCGCCTGCAAAACTTTGCGGCCAAAGGCAGCATCCGCAGATGCCGTCACATGAACTTTGTAAAACTTGGCAAAGGTGTGCACAGAAGTCCAAGTGGCAGCCTTGCACACCTGAGACACAGACGCTTGGTGTTGGAGGAAGTCCAGGAAGTGCTAATCGCCCTGGTGGAATGAGCCGTGACCGAAAAAGGGGGTTCTTGACCCCGAACCTCATACGCACGGGTCACAGTCTGTCTGATCCATCGCGAGATAGTGGCCGACCAGGCCGCCAGCCCTTTGCGCGGTCCATCCGCCACCACGAACAGGGTGTCCGACCTCCGGAAGGAGGCCGTGGCCGACAAATACACCCACAAAGCCCTAACCACATCCAAGGAGTGCAAAGCAACCTCCCTAGGATGTGACGGGCACGGACACAAGGAAGGAAGGACAATGTCCTCATTAATGTGAAAAGAGGAAACCGCCTTCGGTAGAAACGAAGGAGATGGGCGCAGCACCGCCTTGTCCCTATGCAGGACCAAGTAGGGAGACTTACAAGACAACGCCGCCAACTCAGACACCCACCTGGAGGATGTGATGGCCACCAAGAAGGCCACCTTTTGCGAGAGCAAATGCAAAGAAATGTCTCTGATCTTCTCATATGGCGGCTTCTACAGTATTGACAGTACCAGGTTCCGATCCCACAGCATCAGGGCCGACCACACCTGAGGGGCCACCTGACGTACCCACTGTGCAAACGTACGGATCAAGGAGTGCGTCGCTAACGGACGCTGAAAAAGAATCGCTAGGGCAGAAATCTGGCCCTTGAGGGTACTCAACGCCAGTTTCTGATCCAGGCCTTGCTGAAGAAAGGCCAGCACACGAGCCACTGAGAAGGTTCCACCCCCCAGCCTCGCACCAAGCAATATAAGCCTTGCAGGTGCGGTGATAAATCTTGCGTGACGTGGACTTGCGTGCCTTAAGCATGGTGGGGATCACTGACTCAGAGACCCCCCAATCCCTCAGTACCTGGGATTCAATAGCCAGGCCGTCAAAGCCAGCGAGTGTAAAGCAGGGTGCAAGATGGGCCCCTGCGACAGCAGATCTTCGCGTAACTGAAGCCGCCAGGGAACATCCGTTGCCATCCGTACCGCGTCAGCACACCAAGGACGCCGCGGCCAATCCGGAGCCACCAGGATAGCCGGAATACCCTCCACTTCTATCCTGCGCAACAGGCGCGGAAGAAGCCTGAGAGGAGGGAAGGCGTAAAGGAGCCGGTACCGAGACCATGGAGCCACAAGGGCGTCTACGGCGTCCGCCAACGGATCTCTTGCTCTGAACACAAAGGTTCGCACCTTGCGATTCAACCGGGACGCCAGCAGGTCCACGTCTGGCGTGCCCCACCTCTGGCAGATCTGACGGAACACTTCTGGATGCAGGGACCACTCTCCTTAATCCAGAGTCTGGCGGCTGAGAAAGTCCGCCTGCCAATTCTCTACGCCCGGAATGTACACGGCGGAGATGGCCGGCACATGAAGCTCTGCCCACCTCAAGATGTGGGCCGCTTCTGTGGCTGCTGCCACGTTCTCTGTGCCGCCTTGATGGTTTACATACGCCACCGCAGTGGTGCTGTCCGACTGCACCCGAACCGGTCGACCGTGCAACCTCTCTGACCAATGGGAGAGGCAGAGCCTGATCGCCCAGCAGTTCCAGCATATTGATCGGAAGGCGGGACTCCTCCGAGGACCATCGGCCCTGGGCAGAATTGCCCGCTGCAGGAGCCGGGTGTGACTCTGGGCATACGGTACCACCTTGAAGGCCGACACCATGAGCCCCAACACCCGCATGCAGAAACGCAAGGAAGACCACCGTCGTGACAGCAGAGCCCGTACCGCAGTTTGCAGCGTCAGCAACTGGGCCGGAGTCAAGAACACCCTCGCCTGCTCTGTGTCCAGTATCAGGCCCAGATATTCTAGGTGGCGCGACGGGACCAGCGTTGACTTCTGAAGGTTGATCACCCAGCTGAATTCCCACAGGGAGGCCAAGGTGATCGAGGCGTTGTCCTCCAGGGCAGGAGCCGACTCCGCCCTCAGGAGCAGATCGTCTAGATATGCCACCACCGCAATGCCCCTCTGCCTCAGCAGAGCCAGCACCGGCGCCAACAGCTTGGTGAAGACTCGCGGAGTGGAGGCTAGGCCAAAGGGGAGAGCCACAAACTGGTAGTGGAGGTCCCCCACTGCGAAGCGCAGGAAACGCTGATGCCGAACACAAATGGGAACGTGGAGGTACACGTCCCTGATGTCCAGAGAAGCCAGGAAATCCCCCTGGCGCAGCGCGGCCACGACAGAACGGACTGACTCCATCCTGAATTTGCGCGCCTTTAGGGCCAGAACCGGTCTGACTCCATCCTTCTTTGGAACCACAAAAAGGTTGGAATAAAACACGCGGAACCGTTCCACAGGAGGTACTGGGACAATCATCCCCTGCTCGAACAGAAACTGGACAGCTCCCAACAGAGCTTGCCGACGCCCCGGAGGGAGTCTCAGATTTGAGGGGAAGAACCTGTCCGGGGGCAGGGTACAGAACTCTATCTTGTACCCGGACAACACCACCTCCCGCACCCAGAGATCTGAGATGCGGGCGGTCCACGAACCCCAGAAGCCGACCCCCCACCCGAGCATCGGGCGGGGGCAACCCATCATGCGGAGGCGGGCTTCTCCTCCATCTTCCCAGACTTGCACTGCCAGGGACGCTTCTGGTTCCCTGCGGCAGCCTTGCCGCACCGATTACCCGCACCCGCTGCACCGGCGCACGAAAAAGCCGCTTCTGAGTAGAAAAAGAGGGGCCCTGTTTTCGGCGTTGCTCCCGCCGCTTGGGTTCCGGAAGAAAAGTACTCTTCCCCCCAGTGAAATCCTTAATGATCTCATCCAGGAAAGTCCCAAACAGCCGACCGCCCTGAAACGGCAGGTCCGTGAGGCCCTTCTTCGATGCATGGTCGCCCGACCAGCACCTTAGCCGCAGCAGCCTTCTAATGGTGATCGCAAAAACTGCCAGTTTTGACAGCATGGGGCCACGTCCAAGCCCGCGTCGCAGAGGTACCTGAGACCCTGCACCAGCTGGTCAGCCAGCTGCACAGACTCCGAAGGGACCACGAGGTCCCCCAAATCCTTGTGCAACACTGTCGCCCACTCCGTGAGCGACTGCGCCACCATATCTGATGCCAGTACTGGCCGCATGGCCACCCCGTCACCAGGAACATAGCCTTGGACACCTCCTCCGTCCACCTGTCGGCTGGATTTTTAAATGATGGAGAGCCCTCCATCGGGATAGTGGTAGCCTTGTTCAGGCAGGCCACCGGCGGGTCTACCACGGGGGACACCCACTTCTGCAACAAGCTATCCTCAAAAGGATAGCGCACAGAAAAGCGTTTTGGTAATGCGAACAAATTCTGAGGACGCTGCTATTCCTTGTAGACAAACTGGTCAAAATATGGCACATAAGGGAACATCTTAAGGGCCCGAGCCGGCGTATGGGACCCAAAGGCGTAAGCCGCCTCCTGCCATGTCCCAGCCTGGCCCAAATGCAGCGTCTCGCGGACGGCAGCCAACAGGGAGACCACCAATGCCTTTTCCCATACTACGGTGGCCCCCTGCTCCTCCTCACCGTTAGAAGGGTCCAATTCCCCCATCTGACAGATCCACGGGGGTCCCTGTGATCACATAACCCCCTTCCAGCTCGGAATCCTCCTCAGAGGATGGGAGGGGGGGTGGACGCTTCTTCGCCCCCCCTACCACGGACCGGTTCCACCCGGGCGAGAAACTCCTCCAGAATTGAAGTCAGTTTGTCCAGTGGGACTACAGGTCCCAGCGCCACCGGAGCCTCCGCGGAGACTTGAGACACATGTCTGGTTCAGCCAGAACAGCAGCAACTGAGGCGGAAAAGCGGCGGCCGGGGGGGGGAGTGAGAGGGACGACCCGAACCACCCACGCCCGGAAGGGGGGGGAACCCCTCCGCAGCGTACTCACCCTTCCAGACGGGCGCAGCGGGTAGCCACATGAGACAAACCTGCCACCCCTACAGGCGGGGAGGGAGCTGCCAGCCGTGCGACACTTTGACGCGAGCCGCAGCCAGGTCACTCAATGCGCTGGCGGGACGTTTAACCTGCCGGCCGCCCTGCACGGAATGGGGCCTGATGCGGCCGACCCCGCAAGCAGCTAAGGGATGGCTTGCATCCGTCGGCCGCACTGGGGAGACTACCTGGACCTAAAGATCTCCAGGCTGTCACCCAGCCGGCTGCTTGATATTGTATTGTATTCTTCATCAGATAGCTTGTGAAAAACAAAAAAATTGGGGAACCGCAGATCCCAGCAGGGAGCCAGGTCCACTCCTTGCACTAGGCAGAATAAAACTGAAGTACTAGCAGGGCAGAGGGGGTTATGCAGAGTGAGGACTGCCCCCTGGGAGGGGCTAGCTTGCTTTTTGTCTGAACTATGTTCTGCCTAGTCTACTCCTGGTAAAAGGTGCATACCCTCCCACATGTCAAGATTAAGAGGATGCGTCTGTCGATGAACAAAAGAGAAACTTTTTTTTTTAGTTTTGGTTAGAGTGGAGAGGTATTAAAACGCTTGTCAGTTTTTATTGCGCTCTGTGCCCCCATTATGGAGATTCACTCTCTCTATTTGTCCTGTTTACCATTATCATTGAAAGTGAAGGTAAAAGAAAATCTCAAATTTTGTGTTTTCCCCAGAAAATTAATAGTGGGGAAATCTTCCAGTGGAGACACTAGTTCTGGTGATCTGGGGGTCCCTAAGAGATTCCTTTAATTTGGAGGGATTTCCTCATACTTTCTGTTTGGCTATGAGACAGGATGTAAAGGTAAATCTCCCCGGGACAAAGATGGCAAAAATAAACCTTACAGGGGTTGAAACCCACCCTTATCCTTACACCCTTACTGCCTATAGTTCTACTTTAAAGCAGATTGTCACCCTTAAGAGATAAATTCCACTTTATGCCCTCTTTTTTTTTTTTTTTTTGGACGGAGAGGGAGCGGGTACCTTGTTTTGACAGGTACCCACTCCCACCTCTGGTCAGATTGCTGCAGTGATCCATTGGAAGTTCTCCTCCCTTCCCCTGCAACCTTCTGGGACCATTCACAAAGTGCAGCACGGCTTGCGCAGTGGGCAGCCAGCTGTGAAGCCGTAAGTTACAACACAGTTCACTTCCCACAGTAAACTTGCCAGCACCAGGGACCCAAGGACCGGTGAAGAAGCACTTCAAGTGAGCACAGTGCTGGAACCCTGGACAGGCAAGTGTCCTTATACTAAAGAAGAAGTACAGCCAAAGCTCATTTGGCTGTACTCATGTGGATCACAGGAGTGCAGTTCTTTCTGCACTTTTGCGACCGGTTTTCTGCAGGCAGCGGGCTGAAGTCCGCTGACTGCTGACATCACAGAGCCGCTCCAGACTTGGGCAAGATAGCGACCATATGGTCGGGATCTGCCCACATGCCTTGTCCAGCTCCCGGCTCAGCCTCTCAGCGACTTGCTACCTGAGGAGGCAAATAAGTGGAGCTTCCATTTTTGGGTGAAGCTCCGCTTTAAGGTAAACAAAGTAACACTTGTGTGGGTGGTTATGGGTGCAGGACAGCATGTAAATCGCACCTGTTCCTGTACCCAAAACGCCCTGCTCTTTTGCAGACGTTCAAGGCTGACATTCACTCATAATGACACACCCTATGCATCTGAAATGGCAGTGCGCTTTCAGGAGCAGGAAATCGCATGGTGCCTGCATTTTAAAAAAAGGTTCCTGCACTACTTTTTTCCTGATTTCATTGCGACTTGCATAGACTTTTGTTAAATGAAAAATCAACTGGTGTGAACCAGGAAACATATCAACTCCTTACTGCTTGTCAACCACCTAAAAAAAATCAATCTAAGCATTGATCACTTTTCAGAGGAAGGGCAGCGACTGCCACACTTGTGAATAAGCCCTAATGCTCATGAATATGTTTTTTTTATTTAGGCACTCCCATTTAGCCACTTGCCTACAGGGCACTTTCACCCCCTTCCTGACCAAGCCCATTTTCAGCTTTCATCGCTGCCACACTTTGAATGACAATTAGGCGGTCATGCAACACTGTACCCATATAAAAAAAAGTATAATTTTCTTCGCACAAATAAAGCTTTTGTTTGTTGGTATTTAATCACCACTGGGTTTTTTTTTTTTGCTAAACAAACGAAAAAAGACCAAAAATTTTGAAACAAAACATTTGTCTTCATTTCTGTTATCAAATTTTGCAAACTGATGAGGTGGCACTGATGGGCACTGCTAGGCAGCACTGATGGGCACTGCTAGGCGGCACTGATGAGGCTGCACTAATGGGCACTGATAGGCGGAACTGATGGGCACTGTTGGGGATGATTAGTGCCAATTATCAGTGCTGATGTCCCTTTTCACGCTAGCTAGTTACTGGCTCTCTCCTCTCCTCTCGCTTTAACAGCACGAGGAAAGGAATGCCGAAGATCGGCAAGTGTGTTTACATTGTGATCAGCAGTGATTGGACACAGCTGATCATGTGGTAAGTAACCGCTGATTGGCTCTTTACCCCAATCCGTGATCAGCTGTGTCCTGAAGAACACAGCAATTACAGAGTGTGACGGGCACGATCATGGGAGGATGTCATATGACGCCCTCCCAGAACTTGCCAACCGCACTGTAGCCGTAATTTTTCTATAGCCGGCAAGTGGTTAATAGCCTCTGGGACCAAATTCATGCGATTGCTGCAGCGTTTCAAACTGCAGGTCCACGGATGTCCTCACACTGCAAATGCATGGGGATTGTTCCACCACCACCAAGAATTGCAAGTTCTCACCAGCAGCCTCCTGTGTGAATAGGTCCTAATGCCCCTTTACATTTGTCTGTGGATTAACACTTTCAATGTGTTACATGGGCCATTCTAAAGGCCTTCTTCACATGGGAGTACTGCAGCATACAGCAGTCTGAGGGCCGCGTTTGCCTGCATGGGGTTGCACAGGTGTTCCATACAGACAGTCTCTTTCATATCAATGATGCAGTGGCTGCAAGGCCCCGAACGCACAATGTCTGAGTTTGAGGTCATGCACCTGCACAACTGTCAAATTGGGAGCAGCAGCAGTGTCCGTGCAGCCGCTGCTTCCCAACTGACATGAATGGAACTGTCTGCAGGGAGACGCACAGAACATCTGTACATCCACGTGCAGGCAAACATGGCCCCCACACAGTAGTACGTCTAAGGCTGGATTTACACCAGCCCGGTGCGAATTCCAGCTCCATGCTCCCTGCAAAGAGATAAAGCAGTTGTTCAGCAGCTCCTCTCTGTTCTGGCAGCGGATCAGCTGACCTGGGGGGGGGGGGGTGTGTAGTGAGGAGGAGGAGAGATCCCTGTTCACAACGGAACACATCTGCGAATCAGATGCGTTCTCATTGAACAAAATGTGCCTGGAATTCGCACCGCACTGTACAGAAAATGCATACATTTTCTGTGCAATGTGGAGTGCGAATGCACCGCACATATGTGTACCAGACCCATTGAAAACAACATGATTTCAAATGGTCTGCGAATTCGCATAGGTGTGAACCCAGCCTAAAGCGGAACATCACTCTCTCAATCAACATTGATCTTTTTTTTTTATCTTTTTGCTGCTAACATTATTAAATGGATAGGAAAGTATATCATATTTACTTGTTTTAATCGTTTTCTTTTTTTTTTTTTTTTTACTTCCGGTTTTCCATGCCTAGGCAAATAAGGTCATATATCCCAGGAGGGGGTTTTCTTAGCTAAGTACTCTACCTACCTGCATGCCTGTGCTAAAAGGAGATGCATTCCAGGAAGTAAATCCTACATGAATCCTCTGCCCTTACTCAAGATGGCCAAAAAATTCTAAGGCCTCATGTACACTGCTGCTGCTAAACGGATGTTTAGGGGCAGTTGGGCGTGTTTTTCAGCTGCCCCTGAACTCTCCTCTGTTATCTTTTAAGTACATTTACACAGGGTCATTTACAGTCGTTTCTAGGCAGTTGAGTTTAGAGGCTTTTGTTGGAAAACAAAAAAATGCATTCGGGACAGATGTTCTGGTTTTTGGTTTGTGGTGCTCAAATGCAGTGTTGTTCTACTTTAATCACTTGCCGACCACGGACCGCAGTCTGGCGGCGACAGAGTGGCTCGTTATCGCAAACCGCCGTCATATGATGGCGGCTGCGATAACTAGTGCTGTGAGCGCGCGCTCGCACGCTCACTGTGTCTGGGGGGGGGGGGTCAGGGAGCGGGTAGGGCGGACTCGATTGCCGCTGGCTACCCGCGATGGCCCCCCCGCAGTGAGAGAACGGAGGTCCGTGTAAGTGAACACGGATCTCCATTCTCATAGAGGGGGAAGGGCGGTGATCACAGGCTTCCTCTATATGGAAGCCGTGATCATCCCCTTTCCCCAGCCAGGGCAGCCACCATACAGTTATAACACACCCAGGGAACACAGTTAACCCTTAGAGCGCCCCCTGCAGGTTAACCCCTTCACTGCCAATGGCATTTACACAGTAATCAGTGCATTTTTATAGCACTGATCGCTGTATAAATGCCAATGGTCCCAAAAAAGTGTCAAAATGGTCTGACATGTTCGTTGCAATATCGCAGTACCGCTAAAAATCGCAGATTGCCGCCATTACTAGTAAAAAATTAAAAAAAAATAAAAACCCTAGAAATTAATTCTCATCGTTCGTAAACACGGCAACTTTTGCGCAAACTAATCAATATACGCCGATTGTGATTTTTTTTACCAAAAATATGAGGAAAACTATAAATTGGCCAAAATAGCTGGAAAAAATTTTTTTTTTAGATTTTTTTTGGATTTGTATTTTAGCAAAAAGTAAGAAATTTGTTTTTTTTTTTTTTTTTGCAAAATTGTTGCTATTCTTTTGTTTATAGTGGCGATCAGAAATGACGCAGAGGTGATTAAATACCACCAAAAGAAAGCTCTATTTGTGGGAAAAAAAGGACACAAATTTTGTTTGAGTACAACGTCGCACGACCGCACAATTGTCAGTTAAAGCAACGCAGTGCCGAATCGCAAAAAGTGCTCTGGTCCTAAAGTGGGAAATCCTTCCAGGGCTGAAGTGGTTAAGAACGCCTGACTGTATGAGGCCTAAAGAATTGGTAGTGCAAGTGCAACATAGTACTGCACACCAATGGATGCACAATACTGCAGTGCACAAGTGAGCAGCCTGTCTAAGGCCCCATTCACATCTGCAATCACACTGCATTAGTGGCAAAACGCACCACGTTTGTGTTTGGGTGCCATTCATTTTCAGTGGCATCTAGTAAGACCTCATGTACATTGCTGCTCCTAAAACGTGACTTTAGGAGCTTTTGGCTTTTTTATTTGCCAAAGCGCTTGAACTCAATTAAAGCCTATTGTGTCCATGTACACTAAGCTTTTACTGTACCAGAGTTTAGGAGCAGCAGAGTTTACGGGCAGTTAAAAGTCCCCCCTCCTGAACGTGAAGAGAAACGTTTTGGCAAAAAAAACACATACGCGGCAAGAAACACGCGTAAACACGCCTAAGCGATAGTCGTGTTTAGCGCTTGGACATTTATTAATTTCTATGGCCAGTACTCTGAAATGAATAAACGTCCAAGCGCTAAATGCGGTACCGCATTTACACACGTTTTTGCCACATTTAGTGTTTTTATGCTGCCAGGAGAGTCAATATCTAGGGGAGTTCCAGTGAACATGTAGCCTTAAACATGGTTCGGTTTTGCCGCGTGGCAAACCGCATCATGTGAATGAAGCTTGTTGCCCTTAAGAAGCTCCAGCCTCTTTTTGGGCGACAAGCTTCGCGTGATGTGGTGTGCCGCGAAAACCGCACCGTAGAGGTGCCGTTGAAAATTAATCGGGCAGAATCGCTGAGATCCCAAAGCACCAGATGTGAACGTGGCCTATATTTTAGGAGCAAATTGGGAATAAAATAGAGGGCAGAGTCTAAGGCCTCCTTCACACAGGTGTTTACCCTCATACGCCAGCATCTGTCTGCGTTCAGGCTCATACACCTGACACCGTTTGGTGTGCGGCTACATGCGAACAGTGATGGCTGCGTCATTACTGTACAGGCTGAGCCCCCGCTATTTGCATGCTCCTGTCATTACAGCCACCAGATTCCACTGATTCTTGCTGCTGTAATCTGGTGTATGTGGATAAATGCCTGTGCCACAGCAGGCTGTAAGCTCTATACAAAGCAATGAGAGTCTAAGGGCCGGTTCACACTGCAGCGGGGCGGAGCGGCGCAACTTCGCGCCCCATTCACATCTAGGCGAATTGTCAGGCGACTTGAGTCGCCTGACAATTCGCCTCAATGCTGTGCAAATGGGACCGTTCTAATAGGAGCGAATCGCTTCGCTCCGCATTAGAAAAATGGTCCCTGCACTATTTTTAGGGCGATCTCAGGTGGTTTGCATTGACTTCTATGATAGAAGTCTCCTAGCAAGCCGCTTTGAGATCGCCTGGAGCGCCGCATCGTGCCGCTCCGCCTCGCTACAGTGTGAACCGGCCCTAAGAGCAACCGCAGCTGTAGGCATGTAATTAGACATGCAATATTTACCTGCAAATGATTCGGCTTTGACACAAACTTTTGCATCCAGAGCCGATCAGCTGCAGGAAATTGCTGCACATCTGATTACACAGAACAGCCCCAAATTGCTGTGAGCGCTCTCAGACTCTTATTGCTTTGTACAGGGCAACTGCAACGGTCACATAAACCCCATTGAGCAGGGCCGCTGATTGGGGGTACCACCAATCTTCCTGTAGGGGGGCCCGGGTACACGGTGTGGGGGCCTGGACAGTAAGGGGATCGGTTCAGCGGGATGGGATTACAATTACAGAACAATGCACTGTGTCTGGGACTTTCCCTCCAGCAGCTGAAAGCCAGCTGCTGGAGGTAGAGACACAGACACAGTGCATTGTTCTGTAATTTAGCATCTGTCCCACCACACAGATTCCCCTCCCTGTGCTGTCTACATCAGATTCCCCCGTGTGCCTGCCTGCCCCCCCCCCCACAGCGCCACTGGCTTCCCTCTCCCACCGGCTGCTGCGGACGCACAGGCAGATGCAGAGTGGGGGTTCGAATTACTCCTGTACCCATTCATAACTGAGCATAGTAAACTATGTTTACTATGCTTCAGTTTATGTATGAACAGGAGCCTCTGTCTCCTGTCCATTCATCTTCAGTGCAACTGAGTCAACTTCAAAGGAATTGAAGAATTGTGTCCTCAATTCCTTTCTGTGCTTTAAAGGTGAGGTGTTAGGGGTCTGTTTAGACCCCTGATATTTCATCCAAACCCCCCCCTTCCCCCCCAAACAACATTGTAAAAAAAAAAATTAAATTGGAAAAAGTAATTTACAATAATTGTAATTTTTGTAATACAGGTGGGGGGGGGGGAGAGGCTTGTGTCAGGTAGGCTGTACGGGACCCTTGAAGTCCTAATAGCAGCCCTCCCATTGAGTCTCCCACAGAAATTTGTGGTACACCCCTAATCGCAAATGTGCACGGGGTCTTAAAAGGCTATGAATTAAATAATTTTGTAAATCCTAAAATGTACTGTACAGGGCAAGACAACAGTGGTCTCGTGTACAAAAATATAGAAAACAACAAAAATGGAGATTTTAACCAATAAGATTCCTTTTTTTTTTGCCAAACCAATAGGGTGACCGTTTTTTTTTTTTTTTTTTTCTGCAGCCATCAACTTTTCTATTGATTGTCTGCCACATCTTGCCAGGATCATCTGCCATTACTCTGATACTACTGCGCAATGCTGCAGTTGAGTCTAATTAGTTGCAGACAATCTTGGCAACACGCAAGTGTCTCGTGATTTTTATAGAAGGCAACAGCTGCTATATTTAGTGATTGATTGCCGAAATCCATAGTCAAACAAGAGTGATTTTCCGACATACATATCCAGAGTTGTATTTAGACATTATGGTGTCCTATGTATACATGAATGATGACACCCTTCTATATAAGCTTCAGCCCTTGTGTTACACATTAGTTTAGTAAATACTAATGCTAGAAATTGCTATTGGAGGTAGCATGCCAACTGCTTTATACTGTATTTTCACTGCTATATTAGAGACCAACAAACTAGGAAAAGGAGAGATGGTTTTATATTTCTTGAACTACAGGGTGGGCAATTTATATGGATACACCTTAATAAAATGGGAATGGTTGGTGATATTAACTTCCTGTTTGTGGCACATTAGTATATGTGAGGGGGGAAACTTTTCAAGATGGGTGATGACCATGGTGGCCATTTTGAAGTTGGCCATTTTGAATCCAACTTTTGTTTTTTCAATAGGAAGAGGGTCATGTGACACATCAAACTTATTGGGAATTTCACAAGAAAAACAATGGTGTGCTTGGTTTTAACGTAACTTTATTCTTTCCTGAGTTATTTACAAGTTTCTGACCACTTAAAAAATGTGTTCAATGTGCTGCCCATTGGATTGTCAATGCAACCCTCTTCTCCCACTCTTCACACACTGATGGCAACACCGCAGGAGAAATGCTAGCACAGGCTTCCAGTATCCGTAGTTTCAGGTGCTGCACATCTCGTATCTTCACAGCAAAAGGACGCAAATTTCGTTTGGGTACAACGTTGCACGCCCGCGCAATTGTCAGTTAAAGCGACGCAGTGCTGAATCACAAAAAGTGGGAAATCCTTCCGGGGCTGAAGTGGTTAAAGTGTTTTGGTTTTTTTTAATAACAAAACATGTTATACTTACCTGCTCTGTGCAGTGGTTTTGCACAAAGCAGCCCGAATCCTCCTCTTCTCAGGTCCTATGCTGGCGCTCCTGGCTCTTCCCTCTTGCCGAGTGCCCCCACAGCAAGCAGCTTGCTCTGGGAGCACCCAAAGCAGGCGTGCTCCCGAGCCATGGCTCTGTGTGTCCATTCACACATGAAGCCGCTGTTCCCCCTGCCCCCTCCATCTCCTGATTGGCTCACTGGCTGTGATTGATAGCAATGGGAGTCAATGGCTCCCCACTGCTGCCAAAAGGCAATCCGGAGCACGAGTCCGCAAAGAGGCAAGGCTCTCCTAGACATCGCTGGATCAAGAGGGGGCTCAGGTAAGTATTGGGGTGGGGGCTGGGGGAGCTGCAGCACACAGAAGTTTTTTTACCTTCATGCATAGATTGCATGAAGGTAAAAAACCTTGTGCCTTTACAACCACTTTAACACAAGTGTGAAAGAGCCCTTAAAGTACCATTCAGCTCCAGTTTTTAAGTGTTGAACACAGATCCTAATGAGTGAGTGGGTGCTGATCCCAGGCCATTTTGTGTGACACGGCACTGCATTACTTTAACTGGCAATTGAGTGGTCGTGCCACAATGTACCGATATAAAACGCAAGTCTTTTTTTCCCACAAATAGAGCTTTCTTTTGGTGATATTTGATCATCACTACGTTTTTTTTGCACTATAAACAAAAAACGACTGACAATTTTGAAAAAAAAGCAGTATGTTTTACTTTCTGCTACAAAACATATCCAATGAAAAAAATGTAAAAAAAAAATCAAAGTTCTTCATAAATTTAGGTCAATATGTATTCTGCTACATATTTTTGATAAGAAAAATCCCAATAAGTATATATTGATTAGTTTACGCAAAAGTTATAGTGTCTACAAACTATGGGATTTTTTTTTTTTCTTAACTAGTAATGTCGACGATCAACAACTTATAGTGGGACTGGGATATTGCAGCGGACAATCGGACACTAACTGACACTTCTGACACTATATTAGTGACACTAATACAATGATCAGTGTTTAACCACTTCAGCCCCGGAAGGATTTCCAGCTTTAGGACCGGAGCCCTTTTTGCGATTCGGCGCTGCGTCGCTTTAACTGACAATTGCGCGGTCGTGCGACGTTGTACCCAAACGAAATTTGCGTCCTTTTTTTCCCACAAACAGAGCTTTCTTTTGGTGGTATTTGATCACCGCTGCGTCATTTCTGATCGCCGCTATAAACAAAAGAAGAGCGACAATTTTGCAAAAAAAAAACCAAATTTCTTATTTTTTCCTAAAATACAAATCCAAAAAAAAAATATAAAAAAACATTTTTTTTCACCGTTTTTGGCCGATTTATATTCTTCCTCATATTTGCGATAAAAAAAAATCGCAATCGGCGTTTATTGATTGGTTTGCGCAAAAGTGGTCGCGTTTACGGATGATGAGAATTCATTTTTGGGGTTTTTAATTTTTTTTTATTTTTTACTAAAAATGGCGGCGATCTGCGATTTTTTGCGGTACTGCGATATTGCAGCGGACATGTCGGAACGTTTTGACACTTTTTTGGGACCATTGGCATTTATACAGCGATCAGTGCTATAAAAATGCACTAATTACTGTGTAAATGTCATTGGCAGTGAAGGGGTTAACCTGCAGGGGGCGCGCTAAGGGTTAACTATGTTCCCTGGGCGTGTTTTAACTGTATGGGGGACTGCCTATCTGGGGAAGGGAAGTTATCACAGCCTTCACGTAAAGGAAGGCTGTGATCACAGCCCTTCCCCCTCACACAGAGCGGAGGTCCGTGTTTACATACACGGACCTCCGCTCATTCGCTCCGGGGGGGGCATCGCGGGTGGCCGGCGGCAATCGAAGCCGCCGCACCCGCTCCCTGGCCCCCCCTGGACACAGTGAGCGCGCGGGCGCGCCTCCGGCGGCGCGCGCGCGCTCACTATACACGTTCCCGCAGCCGCCGTCGTATGACGGCAATTTGCGGGAACGAGCCACTTTGCCGCCGTCAAATGCCGATCGGCGGTCGGCAAGTGGTTAAAATATGCACAGTCACTGTACTAATGGCTGGGAAAGGGTTATACATCAGGGGCAATCAAAGGGTTAAATGTGTGCCTACTTGGTGTTTTGTTTACTGTGCTGGGAGGTGCGTACTAGGGGAAGACATGGATTTATGTTCCTGCTTTGCAGAGACACGGAATCCATGTCTTCCCTCCTGACAGAACGACAATCTGCCTGTGTACCGAATGATCGTTGCAACATCAAGTCCGCAGTACCCACCCATGAATAATAACAGCAGGATAAAAAAGTTAACAGAAAAAATTCCCTGCCCCTTTCCATAAGATGCGCAGGTGTGAATGACCCATAGGAAACCATGTTAAATGGACTGTAGTGAGTTTCTGCAAAACTGAAAACGCACTAAAAAATGCATAGGTGTAAACCAGGCCTAAGCGGTTAAACAAGCTGCTAGCAGGCTTTCAATAAACTTCAAGTAGCACTGAAGCCTGCTATCAGCTTGTTTAAAGCAGCAATCAGCACTCCTTAAGACTGAAAAAATACAAGGTTGAGCCGTGTTTTTGCTGCCCACCAATCACCCGCCTTAAGCTGCAATAGGCAGCAAAACTAAGGTGTTTACATTCCAAAGCCGCGATGCTTCGCACTCACTGCAAAGCTGACCTGACTTGTAGAGATCAGTGAGCAGCAAGCCCTCCGAACACTATACATTTAGGTCAATAAATGCGATGCACATGGATTCGGGGTAAAACAGGCGGTGAAAAGGTGTTGCATCGCTTGTCAGTAGCCTCTGGACAGTAAACTGGCCCTTTGTTTAGAACGTTTGGAGACACCCTAGTTTATACATTGCTATGGCTTAGGCAATGTGTCGAGTATCGCAATGATGCTTACATCACTGTAGCCACAATAACGGCACCAGATTTTGTGCTGATGTAATTGGTGGCTGCAATAGAAGTAGAAGCCACCCACTCATGAGCTCTATGAGGAAGATCGTGGTGAGGGTTTGGAGGAGAAGAGGAGCATTGGCTTGTGGCAATAGAGGCACAGTGGTTACTGTGCTTAATTTCAATAACGATTACAGTACTGGGTCCCGAGTCTTATCTCCACTACAGAGGGTCCTTCTTCTGTGTCCATGTCACGTATTGCACTTGGCTATGCCACAGCAAAGTTCTTTCAAGCTCCAGAAGGGGACATCACAACGAGGTGACCAGCCAGCAAAGGTATAGAGCAGCATTTCTTAACCTTTTCAACATGGTGGAACCCTTGAAACACTTCTCCGATCTCAGGGAACCCCTGCTAAAAATGAGAAATCTACAACTCATGACGCATTAGTGCAGGGGTAGGCAACCTTCGGCCCTCCAGCTGTTGTGGAACTACATTTCCCATGAGGCATTGCAAGGCTGGCAGTTACAATTACTCCCAGAGGCATGATGGGACTTGTAGTTCTGCAACAGCTGGAGGGCGGCAGGTTGCCTACCCATGCATTAGTGTGATGGTCAGTGGGAAGAATGCTCCTTACACTTGTGGTCATTGGAAAGAATTACCTTCTTACCGATAACTAAAAATAGCAATGGTGTCAGTGGGAATTTATCTGAGAGGCAGAAATTGCTCATTGCTCAAGGAACCCCCAGCAACCCCTGGGAGGAACCTTAAGGTTCCACGGAACCCTGGTTGAGAATCACTAGTATAGACTGTGGCACTGGCCTACTGGTCCTCATCCATGGAAATGCCTCTGGTGTTGGACACAGGGACGGGAGTCAAGAGCTTCAGAAGCTATTTCTTTTTGAAAAAGCTAGTGAATGGGTGTGAGTGGGTTATGGGAGGGGTTCAGTCTTGCCTGGAGAGGGTCTTTAATTATATGTAATGACTATTGTAAGATGAGAAAAATGCACGTTTCATGCAGTTGCTAAAGAACAAAATGTAGACCAACATGAAAAAAATCCAGTGCAAATGTTTGTAAAACTACTGAAAGAAATCATGCATCTGCTTGGAACACATTCAAAGTAAATGTGAGATTTCTGGTCTATTAGGCTGGATTTATACATACATGCATTTTTAGTGCTTTTTGCATTTTGCAGATTTGCACTGCAGAACATGTTCCACTGGAAACCGTGTTAAATGGATTGCAGTGCAAATCTGCAAAATGCAAAAAGCACTAAAAATGCACAGGTATGAATCAGGCCTTAGAGCTGCCTGGTGAAAACCGGTGTGCACAAGTATCTGTCTAACCACTAACCTGTCCCTAGCCATACTAGCCATTTAGTGGTTATTTGGTGGCTTAAAATGAGCTTTTTAGTTACATTTTTTAGCAAGCAATAAATCTGACCAAAATAACCTTAGCATTTTAAATATTTTACAGATGTTACCTGAACAGGAGGTCAGCAAAAACTTAAAAAATAGGGACACCTGTTTCTGTGATATCTGTCAGGGGGGAAATGTTCTTACTTTCAGGTGTGTCTCTGAAGTGAGATCATCCCAATGGAAGAGAGACCCCCCCGCCCTCCAAAAAAAAAAAATATATATTTTTTGTTAAAATAAAAAACTCAATATAGCATATAAAATATTCTTGAGAAAGTTTTTGTGGATGGGATTTTTTTTAGGCACCAAACGTAACAAAATAATAAAAAGAATTCTCATTTTATTGATTGAGTCACTGGCCCATGACAAGCAGGGAAGAATAAGATTGATAGCTTCACAGCCTAAAGCTGGCTGTACACATTTAGATTTCTTTTGGAAAGAATTAAATCTAAACAGTTTCTCCATTCATTAAAGGGGAGAAGACCCGCCGCTCCAGGTGAGTAGGGAAGCCTGATGGATGCTGTGGGTGCCTTAGGGTTGCCACCTTTTCTTCAAGCCAAACCCGAACACATTAGCAGCGCACAGAAATTTTTTTATTTATTTTTTTAGTAGTATATTAAATTCATTATCTCTGTGCAATGCAAGGCAATTTTTATGTAGTATACACTATACATATAGTTTTTTAATTAAATACAATTTCTAACCATTTGGAGTTAATCACAAAAGTCCCCCTTTACATCAGAATCAACAAAGTTGACACTCTTGGTTTACAGTCACAATGAGCAAACCTGCTGGGTAGCCACAGTCTGAGCCAGGGGTGGACTGACAACTCATGGGGCCCCCGGTCAATTGGAGATCATGGGTCCCCCAAGTTCATGGCAGCCATCTTTGTGACCCAACATTAATGTGGCACGCCCAAGTGTAGAGGCACCAAGCTCTGTCACATGCAGAGTGGCAGAAGAGGCATGTGGCTGGTATGATGGCTGCAGTATGTACAGGAGAGGAGTGTGGAGGGTATGACAGTGGGCAGTATGTACAGGAGAGAAGTGTTGAGAGTATGATGGGTGCAGTATTAAATAGGAGAGGAGTGTGAAGGGTATGACAGTGGCCAGTATGTACAGGTGAGGAGTGTGGGGGGTATGATGGGTGCAGTATGTATAGGAGAGGAGTGTGGAGGGTATGATGGGTGCAGTATGTACAGGAGATGAGTGTGGAGGGTATGATGGGTGCAGTATGTACAGGAAAGGAGTGTGGGGGGTATGATGGGTGCAGTATGTATAGGAGAGGAGTGTGGAGGGTATGACAGTGGGCAGTATGTACAGCAGAGGAGTGTGGAGGGTATGATGGGTGCAGTATGTACAGGAGAGGAGTGTGCGGGGTATGATGGGTGCAGTATTTACAAGAGAGGAGTATGGGGGGCATGATGGGTGCAGTATGTATAGGAGAGGAGTATGGAGGGTATGATAGGTGCAGTATGTACAAGAGAGGAGTGTAGAGGGTATGGTGGGTGCAGTATGTATAGGAGAGGAGTGTGGAGGGTATGATGGTCGCAGTATGCGCAGGGGAGGAGGGTGGAGGTATGATGGGGCCAGTATGTACAGAAGAGGAGTACAGAGGGTATGACAGTGGAAGACAGGGGAGGGGGGTTTCTTGCAGTGTCTATTGGGTGACCAGGGAGTGATGTTGGGAAGGGAAGGAAAGTGACTATAGAATGATGTCCCTCAGCTGGGGGGTAGGAAGCAGCTCTGAGCCTAGGTTCAGACTTGTGTGATGTCAGACATTGCATGTGATTTGCACCCGTACCACAGGTGCCGATCACATACAATGTCTGAGCAATGTGAGTTCAGCCATACAGTTTTGTATGGCTGAACTCGCATTGGATTTGCACAGAAAAAGGTGCAGTGACTTTTTTCCCTGCACTGGAATCGGATCGCATTGGATGTTCTCACCTATGCGATCCGATTCCTGTATGAATCCACAATTCGCACTGCAATCTGTGAACCGATCTGGAAGTGTCATTAACTTTAAAACGACACCTGCAGCGGTTCACAGAAGGCAGTGTGAACTTCCTGCGGGAAGGATGAAATACGGAACTGGCGCATCACACAAATGTGAACCCGGGCGTAGTGATGTCTGCCAGCTGGATGTATGAAGTGGCCTGGGGGTGATGCAAACTGGGGGAGTAGGGGGCTGAGAAATAGTGATGAATATAATTTTAAAAAAGCTGCTGTAATCATCCACTAATATTTACAACAGTACTCACTGAATGCAACTGCCAGCTCCTAGCACTCTGTATGTCCAGGTGATGTAATTGATGACCATTCATTTAACCCTGTGTTATCCAGGCTCTGAGTTGTAAACTGACCACCCTACACACACAGGGTAAATGAATGGTCATAAATCACATCACATTATCTGGACTGAGGATGGGGAGGGGTCGACGTTCCTATAGATAGACATGCGTGCTGACAGCTGTGACAAGCACACATTCTGCCGATACTCCTGTCACATTAACCCTTCACCTACAAAAAAAAATCACTACTCAGAAATAAAGTCAGCTCACCTGCCCCTGCATGCAGGGTCAGCAGCAGGCAGCCGGACAGTGTGAGCTCCTCAGCTCCGCCTCCCTTATCCCCCAGCACACTGCAC
>BLSH010535872.1:1117804-1129070 GCA_018402905.1 Glandirana rugosa | reverse complement strand
ACCCTAACGGGGGGGGGCAAGTTCAAGTATAATTAGGATTTGACTGGAATTTTGCTTTAAAGGAGAAGTGCAGCCAAAGTGGATCACAGGTGTGCATTTCGTTCTGCACTCATGTGAACAGTTTTCAGCAAACGGCGGGCTGCAGCCCACTGTCTGCCAACGTCACAGAGCTGGTCCAGGCTTGGGCAAGATCGCGTTAATGAAGTTAGGATCCGCCCACATGCCTGGACCAGCACCCGGCTCAGCCTCTCAGCAAGCCACTGAGAGCCTGAGCTGGCCTCTCCCACTCCAGCCCCCTCCATGGCCCAGCACTTAAGTGAGCAAGGAGGGGGCAGAGCAGAGAGCTGTGAAAACTGAGCGATCAGCGGTGTTTGATCACTTAGTTCTCAGTGTTTGAGCCGGCAGGGGATAGATGCAGCATCAGTAAGTATGATTCAAAAATAAAAACCAATCCCATACTTCTCTTTTAAGTTCAGGCTGTTTAGTATACTTCAAGTTGCAGACTTCTCAATGCAGCATTTTTTCTAAGCGCTGCCCACAAGATCTTATGCATTTACTGAGATTCTCAAAACCAGTATTGGCTGACAGGTTAAGGCTGGCCATACATTATACAATTTTCTTGTACAATTTTCCTTTAGAATTACCAAAACCATATAATAGGAGGTCAAACCTAAACACTTTCAATTTGTATGCAATCAGGAAGGCCCCTGCATTACATAGTTGGTAAATCTAAAGGTAATTAAATAAGAAAATTGTATAATGTATCTCCCTCCCACCTATTGCTCGCACTATCACCTTAAAAGTAGATTAAAAACTCAGTTACCTTGGGGCATATTTTTAAAGCAATGAATCTGACATTCACCAAACATTCACTACTGATAAATCTTCAAGGTGTATGTGTTCTAAAGGATACCACCAGTGAATGTTTGGTAAAAAAAAATCACATTCACTGCTTTAGAAATATGCCTCTTAAAAAAGTGTATGCATAGCTAAAACATTTATACCTTGAAATGAGTGGAAAAAGGGGGAGCACCCCCTGTCAGGTGTAACTGATACCGAGGTTTCCTTTAGGCCCCTTTTACACGGGCGCCTCTGCCTTGCTCAGCGGGGGATCGCGCCGCTGATCCCCACTGAGCAGGTGGATGACAGGTCCATGTCTGCTGACTGTGCAGAGCGGACACGGACACAGTCCCTCTCTCTTCTATAGGGAATTCGGGTGGAAACTGACCTCTTCAATAGAGGAGACTGCAAGATCCGATCAGGTCTGCCTGAAAAACTGACAGGTGGACCTGATCGGAGAAGGACCCTTATGTGATGGTATCATGCGTGAGATCCACACGAGGTAATGATACCAGGCCCAAAGCGACACTGGCTCCATCTTGGCAGGGAAGCTACGTAAATAGGTTTTTTTCTCTCTCCTTCTGACATGGCAGTTTGAAGAAGCTTGCCCTGTACCCCCACCCCCCTCTGAGTATGGATAGGCCAATTTAAAAAGGAGGCTCTGATTACGGTTTATAGCCAGGAGAAGGTCTGTCCACTTATCTTGAACAAACATACCACAGCCTGATGTTGGCCCGTAATTTACCCTGGCAGGTCTGACCTAGGGATGACTCTCCCTTTCTGCCTTAAACTTACATGAAAACTTACATACAGTCATAACTTCCACTATAGGTATGCCATAGTGATGAACATGACATATTTGAATGTAGAATTTCGGCCCGGATAATTCAAGTATAAACATTCACCCCTTGTTACCAAAGGAGGGATAGAATTAGTCCATTCCCTCCCCAGGGTCCTATAAGGTTTTAGAATTCTCATGTTTGGAGTCATATGAAAGCTTATTGCAAGCTGAAATTAAATTTCCTACTGTAAAATATGTAAGACGATCCAGTAACAAGTTATGATCCATGCATGATTATGCAGCATGTATCTCCAATGTCTAAGGCAACTCCCTCTCCTATACGAATAACCAGAAGAAGTATGGCCCCACCCCTTGTGGTCCAGAGAAAAAGAGACTGTCACCATCAGATTGGGAGTTCTCACCTTACCGTCATGAAACATCAGAGAACCAGAAAATCATCTTCAAAACACTGATTAGGCAAGGACATTTCAAATGCAAGGTATTTTCAATCTGTTCTCTTTCGCTGTAAATTTTGTCTCACTTTGTACTTTTATTTTTCTGTAAATATTTTACTGCACCTAAAACTTGACCTTTTCATTATTAAACCTTATTTTGAAAAGTGTTAATTTTGTCCCTAAAGCTCTTAATGCAACCATTACGAATCTGTTCCTTCGAAGAGCGCTACTGTTTTTAGAATAACGCATCTGAATATACCTGTCTGCAGGTGACAGTGTATGCACAGGGGGTTATTCTGAAATACTGGTATTGCTAATAAGGGTCTTCTGGCTGGAAATCCAGAAGTGGTGGCAGAGAAAGGGTTAATTGTTTGAATTAGCCCGGTAACAATCGCTCTCAGGCGGCTGACACTTAGATGGTGAACCCGTAAACTGGGAAATCTTTGTGCTGAAAGCAGCTGAGAGTGGCATTGTTACGTTCGTGACAAGTGCGGTATTGGATCAGGGGGGTCCTCGGTCACCGATCGGTGAGGAGAGCAGCGATCTGATACCCGCGTTCGTCACACCTTACACTTGCACTGATCTGTAAAAAGCAATTTGCGGTGGATTGTTTTTCACAGAGCAACACAGATGTGGAGGAGAGGTATTCAGGAGGCAATACTGCTAACTCCAGAGTGCTTGTTTTCTCCATTTAGACAGGCAAACTGGCTTTCTGAAGGGTAATACTGCATTTCAACCCTAGCATTTGGTGTGTGGTTGCTGTGTGGCCCTATTCTGTTCAAAGGATCGCTTTTGGCAGCAGTAATTTTTGCTTCACTGCCAATAAAAGCATTGCGAGTGAGGCATGTGTACAAACCAACCCCATCCAGCTGCTTTTGATGGGGGGCTTTTTGGGGATGTAAAAAATTCTGCTCAGCGGTCTACTTTTGCCACCCCCAACCACAAGTTTAAACTAAGCCTTACAGAAAATTTTCTCCACTTCCTGTTCTGGGTCAAGGTTTACCAGACAGGTGAGGGGGAAATATGCAACATGGAGTCAACATTAAACAGTTATAGGTAAAAATTGTCAATGGGAGTTTACTCCCACTTTAAGCTGCTAACACACAAACAATGCTAATTTCTTGTGTCTTTATTGAACACACACATTCACTGTGCTGGAGGAAAAAGTTAACCCATAGACTAATTACTTCAACAAAAGCCAATTGGAGTCAGTTTGTACACCTGAAGTCCAGTTAATGACATGAGTTTGAAGGTGTGGTATAGAGCTACCTTGATTGATAAAAGACACTCAAACATTTTAAGATTGCTGTTCATAAGAAGCATCAGCTGATGTGCGCCATGCATCACAAAAAGAGCACTCTGAAGACATCGATCAAGAGTAGTTGATCAACATAAGGCTGGAAAGGGATACAAATCAATCTCAAAGTGTTCAGGCATCCATCAGTCAACCTTTAGATAAATTGTCAATAAATACAGTTTAGTACAGTGGTTACTCTTCCTAGAAGTGGGCACCCAGCCAACATAACTCTTAAGGAACAATGCAGAATCCTCAATGGGGTAAAGAAGAACCCACAAGTAACTGATAAAGGCTTGAAGACATTACTGGAACTGGCAAACATCCATGTTCATGAGTCTACTATACACAAGTCTTTGAACAGGCATATTCATGGCAGAACACCACGGAGGAAGGCGCTCCTCTCCGAAAAAAAAAAAAAACCACTGCGTGCCTGAAGTTTGCCATAGAATATCTTGGCAATCCACAATGCTACTTGGGTAAATTGTTTTGTGGACTGATGAAACAAAGTTGAATTGTTCAGGAAGAATACTCAGTACTATGTACAGCACAGGAATGGTAAAAAAAAAATCCTACTGAACACTGTGCAAATCTGATTCAGAGCTTGCTTACTTGAATTCATGGCTGCCAAAGAAGGTTCGACCAACTATTACGCCCAGAGGTTCATTTACTGTTTCTTCCATCACTGTGAATGTTTAATGGATGTGCTCAAAAAAGACACGAGCAATTAGAAAATTTTGTATGTTATCAGCTTAAGCACATAGTGTTTGTCTATTGTGACTTAGATGAGGATCAAATAATATTTTATGGAAATATATTAAAGAAAACCAGTTAATCCCAAAGGGTTCACATCCTTTTTCTTGCCACCTTTAAAGTGGTTGTAAATCTCAGGAATTAATCCTGACTAAAGCACATCCTTCTATACTGTGTGCTTGCCTCTCTCGAAAGCTTGGAGTGTCATTTATCTCTGCTGCCTGGTTCTTCTGTTTTCAGCAGGTGTCACTAGTAGCTATAGCAGTAGGGGGACTTCCACCGACCAGCAGTATAGGTAGGTACACAGGCACCCTATCAAATAACACAGGATCACCTGGGGTGCAGAGTCTAAGTACTAACTGGTGTCCACCAGAGCTCCTGATGGTGGAGATGGATTTTGCTGCATCTTAGTACCAGCTTGCGGTCCTCATGGTCGCCCCACAATGAAGAGAGCAAGCTGGGGTCCAGTAGCAGATATAGCAGGTAAGGATCAAACAGATGTGTAGTCATTAAACAAGTCAAAAGGTCTGTATCAAGTAGTTGCAGGTTGGGATCAAGCTGAAGCGTAGTCTGGGAACAAGTCAAAGGTCAGTAACGAGTAGTAGCAAAAATATGGATGGTAGCAGGAAGGACAAAAGCGAGATACTGGCTATAGAGAGCACACAAAAAAATGGGGGAGAGCTCCAGCACACAGCCTGTGATTAACAGCCAGAGTTGTGCATGTTCTCAGTGTAGTGTGAGGAGGGGGGTGTCCCTTCCCCCCAATCAGGCTCAGAGTTCTTCTCAGTGAGCTGTGCAGTGTGAGAATTCAGATCCCTGCCCCCTTCTTTCTGCTACTGGGCAGTGTTGCCAACCTCCAGCAGCGTTTTTTACTGGCAAAACACAGAAAATTTACTGGCGGAGCACATTTTTTACTGGCAACTTGAAAAAAAGTAGAACTCCTATTAAAAATGAAGACAATAGATATTTAAACACAACATGGAAACACTGACAATACCCATATCAAACACAAACACCCTCGGTTCACCTGAGCCACCTACCATCAGACTCAGCCTGGACCTGGGCTCAGTCAGTGGGCTGTGATTGGGAAATTTCCTGGGCCTGCTGCACAGTGCACTGCACACACATCACACACCCCTGGACTGGTTCACCTGAGCCAGAGCCACCCACCCATCAGATTCAGCCTGCCCTGGACAAGGGACTCGGAGGTAACTGACTAAGAAGAAGTTAGAACTCAATTCACGCCTGCAGTGCAGTACAGCCCTGCATGTGCGACTCCATTGTCCCCCCTCTCAGTCCTCCACATGTCCGTCCCATCTCCGGCGTCTGCTGCTCTGTCAGTGTGTCCGCGGTGCGCTCCAGGCAGCCCGCTCTGTCCCATGTCCATGAGGCTCCTCCATCCGCCCGCTCTGCTCCTGCCTTTCTATAGGCTGTAGGGCAAAATCCAATGACATCATGTGCTGCGCGCCACCACGCGACTCGGGCGGCTCAGGTCAGGATGGGACGTTCTCGGGGATTTCCGGAATCGCATGCGCAGTTCTGACCCGAATGAGTTGCTGCCGTTTTTACTGGCACAAATCAGCAGCTACGGACTTTTACGGACGGCAAAAAATATGCCCTGTTTTACTGGCTGTCCGTAAATTTACGGACGGTTGGCAACACTGCTACTGGGAGAGGCTACCAGATATTTTGTAAATTCTGTGTGTTGTAGAAGACTGTACAGGGCAACTGGCTGCAGATTATCAGGTACATCATATGTAGGAGAATTTGTTTTATCTCTGTGTATCAGCTGAAGAAAGTAACTTCATTGGGTATATGTAAGGATTTACAACCACTATAAAAAAAATAATTTTTATTCTGCGTGTTGCTTGTGGAGAGTTCCCTTTACTTCCTTTTTGGTAAAAGTAGAGAGAAAGCGAGGAGAATTCTCCTTGAGTCCTGGACAAAAATAAATGCAGACAGGGGTTCTAATCCTTTCCTACTTTAGGAATCCTACCTTCTAATCCTTTCTACTACAATTTTTTTTAAAACTAAAAAAAAAAAAATTGGTTATAGATTAAGGTGACCAGATTTTTAAAATGAAATCCGGGTACACATTTTATTTTTAATAGTAATGGCGGCAATCAGCGACTTATAGCGGGACTGCAATATTGCAGCGGACAAATCGGACACTAAATGACACTTTGTGGGAACCAGTGACACTAATAAAGTGGTCAGTGCTAAAAATATGCACGGTCACTGTACTAATGACACTGGCTGGGAAGGGGTTAACATCTAGGGCAATCAAAGGGTTAAATGTGTGCCTAACAAGTGTTTTCTCACTGTGGGGGAGGTTGCTTTTACTAAGGGAAGTCACAGATCCCTGCCCCAGCAGCCATGTTATGGGACACACTGTGGAAGTGCAATGCCATCCAGTGCCATGGTAGAATGCCTGCTACCTGTGAGCTATGATACCATCCATTATGCCAGAGAGACAGACACAGTGCAATGCAATCTATTCACAGACACCCCCAAAGCACACCGGTGTTGAAGCCTTGAAGGCACTGGCAGCCCCATGATCGGATCTGCTTCCCCACTGTGCCTGCTGCTGGACACTGTCAGCTGAGCTCAGCTGCCTTTCTCTGCCTGTCACCACCACTGCCCGCCTCACAGCCTCTCTTCGGGCCCCGGCTATGACTGGGTGGGGAGCAGAACTGAGCAGAGGAAGATTACTCTGCTGGGGAAGGCAAGGAGATAGGCAGGCGGCTGGCCGGGACTTGAGCCAAGGCAGAACATGTGAGCGGGAGTTACACCCCCCCCCACCCCCCCCACCCCCAAGTTAGTAAGAGCAGCAGAGCGGGGGGGGGGGTGTAATTCAGATTTTTTTTTTATTCTATACTGACTGTCTTTGAAATGGCTTGGGCCCCTGTTCAAATCCAATCAGGGGACAAAACCGGGGACAGTGTCCTCAATCCGGGGACTGTCCCCTGAAACCGGGGACGTCTGGTCACCCTATTATAGATACAATAAGATCTTAAACATGGTAATGCAATTGTGAACATAAAAGATATCTACAGATTTCATTAGTACTCAGGCACTGCCTGACTAACGTTCTGTCTCCCAATTGCTCCTTTGTGTTGTCACCCTGTCACATGCGTTTCCAGTGGGGATTAGAACAGCTATATTGAGGACATGCAGCCAAAATATATATATATTAATGGTGCTAAATAAATATATATATATATATATATATATATATATATATATATATATATATATATCTGCTTAGCACCATTAAAAAAATATTTGGCTATATATACACCAACTCCAAAATTCACTTGCTTATGGGGTTCCAAAATGTCAGTGCCAAATCCATGCAATTTAGTGCCGTGCCCTATATGCACAAGAACCTCTATAAATAAGGTTTATGTCTGTATAAAAATGTACATATAATACCCCCAAAACCATATAATGGGGATGATTTAAAATGTATTTCTGTTAGCAAGTTGTGTTTTTACCACTTGCTGCCCAAGCCAATTCTGACACTTCTTGCATACAGTACATGTAAAAATCTGCATTTTTTAACTAGATAATTACTTAGATACCACAAATAAGATATATTTTCTGAAAGCAAAAGCCCTGGAGAAAAAAAAATGGTGGCGTTGTAATTTATTTTATGTTACACAATATTTGTGCAGTGCTCCATCAAACTCAAATGTTCAGGAAAAAATACACTTTAATGAATCATAGTGCAGACAAATACAATAAAATCATACATTTTTGGAAAAAAATATAAAGAATGACGTTACATCAAGTGGATAAGATACCCAACATGTCGCACTTTAAAGTGGCTGTCAACTCGTGACAACCACTTTAACCTACAGGTAAGCCTATAATAAGGCTTACCTGTAGGTGCCCTGCATATCTCCTAAACCTGCACAGCTCAGGAGATATGCAGTGTACTAGATGTGTCGATGTCATATCGGCACATGTGCAGTGAAGAGACGGCCTCTGTGTTGTTTCTTCACTGTGGTCGTGCCGTGACTGGCGGCTCCCGTGCGCATGTGCGGGAGTGAAGTCACGTGACTCCGGCCAGTCACAGAGCCGGAGTCACGGCTCCTGAAGGAAGAGGGGCTGAAGATGGACACCGCCAGCACAGGACGTCCCAGGCTTCGTTTGCAGGTAAGTGACACATAATGGGCTACTATGCGATGCATATCAGCCTATTATGCTTCTACTTGACAGAGGAATGTAGATGAAGTAAACCCAATCTGGGTTTGCTTCCTCTTTAAAATTGTGTACACCCGTGGAATGGCAACAAACTGCAGTACCTAAAAATCTCCATAAGCGATGCTTTAAAAGCCTTTACAAGGTTACCAATTTACAGTTAAACAGGAGGTCTGGTGCAAGAATTATGGCTCTCAATTTGATGTTTGCAGCATTCCCTCATATGTGTGTGTTGCAATCACTGTTTACATATGTGTGCAGGATCTACGGATTCGTTAGCATTTGCATGTGAGCATAGAGGGATGGGACGCTTTCAATTTTTTTATTTTTTTTTTATTTAAAAAAAATAAAAATAAAATCCATACATTGAGGTTGATTTACTAATGGCATATACTTTGCACTGCATTGCACTTGAAAGTGCACTGCAAGTGCAGTTGCTCTAGATCTGAGGGGAAGCTCTGCTGATTTCATCCAATCACGTGCAAGCAGAAATGCTGTTTTTTTTATTTTCCTTGCATCTGATTGGGTATCCTTTGCAAACCAAAGCTTTACCTCATTTACTAAGCTCTGGAGCAAATGCACTTTATATTTGCCTTTAGTAAATCAACCCCTATCTAAAGAAATTTTTTTTTTGATCAACTTTATTGCTATCACCAGGGATGAACATATGTGATAAAACTTTTAAAATGAGTTCCATGAGACATACCATGCCTTCATCTTCCAAATCTGAGTGGTCATATAGACTTTTCAAGTGTCATCTTTTTATTTTCCACAAATCAAAACATTATTTACCTCGAGCTATATCATAATAGAGAGTATCATACCACACACACAATACCAAGCTTTAAAAAGCACAGTGAGAATATACAACCTACGTGTGGATAAGGCCCTCGGTTAGGGTAAAAAGCAGGACCCCAATGTTGCACAACAGTAATACTCACCACAAATGCTTTCTTCTAACAATCTCTACTATCAACATTGCCAGTACTACCTCTGCAGGGAGACCACTGCTTTCACATTAAGAGGAAGGGTCCCTTTCTGCAGGCGGTGGACAGGCTTTTCTACTGAGGTTGTGGTTGCCTTTTATGGAAAATAAACGATAAGCCTTAAACCTTTTGTGTTGATGCCCCTTGAATGTATTTAGCTAATTTAAACTGTAAGTTGAATTTGGCTTCCAGATAATATAAAGGATTTTTCAAAAATAAGCACGATTGCAATGTTTGTTGGCTTGCCTTAGTAGCCTATTGATAGATTTTACTTGTTGCTTGTAATTAATATTCATTCATGTTACTTTACATACTCTACCATACCTACTGTACATCCATTTATTCTTTTAACTTTTTGTTTAGGGGAACCACAACTTTAAAAGACCCTGTCACTTGCCCATTTAGGCTCCATGCACACTGTAGCTGCTAAATGGTCGTTTTGGGGCGTTTTTTTAACAGGCCATAAATGCCCCTTTATGTTATCCTATGTGTCCATGCACACATGGACGTTTATTGTCGTTTATCAGCAGTGGCGTTTATGGGCACATAGGATAACAACAAGGGGGCGTTTATGGGCTGTTAACCTCTTCCCGACCGCACCATAGCCGAATAACGGCTACAGCGCGGCCCTAAAATGTCGGGAGGCCATCAATAAACGCCTCCCATTCGGCTCGCGCCGGGCGCGCTCCCGCCGGCGGCGCGCGCGCACCGCCGCGTGAGCGTGCCCGCGGGTCCTGCAGACCCGATGTCCGCCGGAGGCCCGCGATCTCCTTACAGAGAGGAGGAACAGGGAACCGCCGAAGTAAACACGGCGGTTCCCCGTTCTGTGAGGGGAGGCATGCCAGATCTACTGATCCCTGTCACTGGGATCAGCTAGATCTGTCATGTCCCTGCCAACCCTACCCCCCCACAGTTAGAACACACCCAGGGAACACTTTTAACCCCTTCACTGCCCCCTGCAGGTTAACCCCTTCACTGCCAATGACATGTATACAGTAATCAGTGGACATTTAAATTTCTGATCGCTGTATAAATGGTCCCAAAAAAGTGTCAAAAACGTCCGACATGTCCGCCCCAATATCGCAGTCCCGATAAAAATCGCAGATCGCCGCCATTACCAGTAAAAAAAATAAATAAATAAAAACGCCACAAATCAATGTCCATAGTTTGTAGGCGCTATAACTTCTGCGCAACCCAATCAATAAACGCCGATTGCGTTTTTTTTTTAACCAAAAATATGTAGAGGAATATATATCGGCCAAAACCGATGATATCTTTGGATATTTATTATAGCAAAAAGTAAAAAATATTGTTCTTTTTTCAAAATTGTCGCTCTTTTTTTGTTTATAGCGGCGATCAGAAATGACGCAGAGGGGATCAAATACCACCAAAAGAAAGCTCTATTTGTGGGAAAAAAAGGACGCCAATTTTGTTTGGGTACAACGTCGCATGACCGCGCAATTGTCATTCAATGAGCGACAGCGCTGAAAACTGAAAATTGGTCCTGGCAGGAGGGGGGTTTAAGTGCCCAGTAAGGAAGTGGTTAAAAAAAGCACCCAAATGCCCAAAGACTACTGTTTAACAGCTACAGTGTGCATGGAGCGTTAAAGTAAAAATGTGTTCCTAAAAGGTCCCCCTGCCCCAGTCATATTCTCATTATCAGCAAACCAGGTTGTCTGGATTGTCCTTGAGTCTATGGGCCTCCAGTATAGTATGCAAGAGCTTTAACTGGAAATGTATCTGCTCTTGACTGCTATACAGAGTAAGATTATAGGCTTATGGAAGTTCAAATAGGAATGAAAATTATGATAGTTACTCCTGTGAGCCATGCCAAACTAAAAATATGTTGTCTATGTATCTCAGCCATACCAATACATGGTTATGAAATATAGGATGTAAGTCCACAAAGGTACTTTAAAAATCCGCAATAGGAGTCAAAGTAGGTCTATGT
>BLSH010535872.1:1096142-1116214 GCA_018402905.1 Glandirana rugosa | reverse complement strand
TAACTAACCAAACGCGTTTTCACCAGCGCAAATGCCTACTACTCTTAAGTAAAAACCCCAAAAATTAAAAAAAAATAAAAAATGATTTTTACCGCAGCTAGACGCTAAAAATCGCCATGACGCTATAATCCCGCCTGTACAGCCTTGCAAAACTGTGAAAAAACCCTGGTAACCGTAAATATGTCGCTAGGCACGATATTTTTACGTGACTAATGACACATTTACGGTAACCGTCACTTCCCCAATTGGACGTCCCCCGCGCGATTCCCAATTGATACAAGGGACCCGCACAAGAATGACATACCCCCTGACGGATAGACCCCTTACCATTGGCATTTACACAGTAATCAGTGCATTTTTATAGCACGGATCGCTGTATAAATGCCAATGGTCCCAAAAAAGTGTCAAAACGTTCCGACATGTCCGCCCTAATATCGCAGTACCGCTAAAAATCGCAGATCGACGCCATTTTTAGTAAAAAATAAAAAAAAATTAAAAACCCCAAAAATGAATTCTCATCATCCGTAAACGCGACCACTTTTGCGCAAACCAATCAATAAACGCCGATTGCGATTTTTTTTATCGCAAATATGAGGAAAGAATATAAATCGGCCAAAAACGGTGAAAAAAAATGTTTTTTTATATTTTTTTTTTTGGATTTGCATTTTAGGAAAAAGTAAGAAATTTGTTTTTTTTTGCAAAATTGTCGCTCTTCTTTTGTTTATAGCGGGGATCAGAAATGATGCAGCGGTGATCAAATACCACCAAAAGAAAGCTCTATTTGTGGGAAAAAAAGGACGCAAATTTCGTTTGGGTACAACGTCGCACGACCGCGCAATTGTCAGTTAAAGCGACGCAGCGCCGAATCGCAAAAAGGGCTCCGGTCCTAAAGCTGGAAATCCTTCCGGGGCTGAAGTGGTTAAGCACTGGTTCATACCAGATGCACCCAGTGCATTTTTATTCTGCATCAAGAATGCAGGCACAGTGATTTTCAAGTATTCCAATGGCCCCAGTTCCCATCAGTGCAGTGCATTCCAGTGCAGTCAATAAAAGGAGAACATGCTGATTTTTTTCTGTATGGAACACATCTGGAGCACAACAAAATGTATGGAAAATGCACTGGAATGAGTATGTCCTAAATTGAGATGAAGAAATAAAAATTCTTTAAGATTTTTTTCCATCTGTTCTATTCCTAGTTATCCTTAGATAAAATAAAACCATAGAATTAAAATTTTAAATAAATCTTCCCATCCCTTATTAGATACCCTATCCTCATCACAGCAATATCATCACCGTGCATCTCTCTTCTTTCAAAAGACAGTCATAGATGGATCAAAACTCAGTTAGTTAAGGAGGGACCAGCCAAGATTTGATATGTCTATAGGCAGGCTGGTTGTACTGAAGTTGATTCATCGATCAACTTCAAGTGGTTGTAAAGGCTGAAGGTGTTTTACCTTGCATTCCATGCATCAAAGGTAAAAAACCTTCAGTGTGCATCTCCCTCCTCAGCCACCCTATTACTTACCTATGCCTGATCTCAATCCAGCAGTGTGCACTAGGCCTGAGGCTCTCCCGGGTCTCTCTCTCCTGATTGGCTGAGATGCAGCAGCAGGAGCCATTGGCTCCTGTTGCGGTCAATCACAGCCAGTGAGGCGGGAGACGGGAGTGAGCCTCGCTCACTGTGTCTTATGGACACAGAAAGCCGGCTCGGGAGCGAGCATGCACAAGTGCCCCCACAGCACTCAGTAAGGGGGAGGGGCCCAGAGCGCTGGCGGGGGACCCGAGAAGAGGAGGATCGGGGCTGCTCTGTCCAAAACCATTGTTTGTTTGGTGTTTATGTTTTTTTTAATAAAGAAAAGCAATCACTTTCAGTAAAACCAGCCTGTTGGATTTCTTTTTTTTGCATGTGATCACTGCCAGCAGTTATAATCATGTTCTGCCGGAAGGGATTCCACCATCAACACTGATTGTGTTGATGGAGGAATCAAGCACTTTTTTCCCGTGGTGGAAGGAAAGAAATCCATGGCTTGCTTTATACAATCCACCAAGCTATGTGAACCTATTCATGGCAGATTTTGAAAGTACCATTGTGTACACTCATCCTATGTGTCTCAGCCGTGTATAGGCAAGGCTCAAATCCAAAAACAACATATTCTTTATTTGACAGGGCTCGCAGGAGGAACTAGCATCATTTCATTCCTATTTAAATTCCTGTATGCCTACAATCTTTTACTCTGGATAGCAGTCAAGAGCAGATACATTTCCTTGATGTTGAAATTAGCCAACACAATGGGTGCTTTCCAACTGAATTATATTGTAAGCCGACGGATAGAGATAACCATCTAGCAGTTGACAGTTTTCCATACCTCCCAACTTTCTGAGATAAGAAAGAGGGACACCTATTAGCAGAAGGTATTTAGGCAAAGTTCACATCCCTGTCACACCACATTGCATGGAGAATTATTACACAAAAATGAGTTAAACCCACAAGTGCTTTTCATTACCTCTACCCTATATACTGTTTTTTTAACCACTTCAGCCCCGGAAGGATTTCCTACTTTAGGACCAAAGCACTTTTTGCGATTCGGCACTGCGTTGTTTAACTGACAATTGCGCGGTCGTGCGACGTTGTACCCAAATGAAATTTGCGTCCTTTATTTCCCCACAAATAGAGCTTTCTTTTGGTGGTATTTGATCCCCTCTGCGTTGTTTCTGACTGCCGCTATAAAGAAAAGAAGAGCGACAATTTTGCAAAAAAAAAAACAAATTTCTTACTTTTTGCTAAAATACAAATCCAAAAAAAAATATATAAAAAAAATCTTTTTCCATCGGTTTTGGGCGATTTATATTCTTCCTCATATTTTTGGTAAAAAAAAAAAATCGCAATCGGCGTTTATTCATTGGTTTGCGCAAAAGTTGCTGCGTTTACGGATGATGAGAATTAATTTCTGGGGTTTTTATTTTTTACTAGTAATGGCAGTGATCTGCGATTTTTATCGATACTGCGATATTGCAGCGGACATGTCGGACCATTTTGACACTTTTTTGGGACCATTGGCATTTATACAGCGATCAGTGCTATAAAAATGCACTGATTACTGTGTAAATACCATTGGCAGTGAAGGGGTAGAAGCAGAAACCTTTATTGCACTAGTGCGTATACACCCATGTGTGTATGACTCCAAGAATGAGCATTACAAAAATAGAAACAAGAGATACAGAGCCTGGGCAGAGATTGCATCCCAAGTTCTTCCAGGGTGGTCGACTTTGACAAATACACAGAAACAGGAAGAACCATGGATGTTATATGATACTATGGAGGTTGAGATGAGCCGATAAGAGTACTGTCTATTGGAAGGAGAGGAATAACATCAGATTCATACCCCGCAGAGGGTTATTTCTGCTAACGCTTCTGATCTGTTAGCGATAACAGGTCCTCTCGTTCTGGTAAGAGTACCTCTGTGTGCCTATACACGTGTGCCTACTATCGGTGCTGGTCTACACATTTCCGGGTGAATTTGCTTGATGAACAGTTGTTGATTGATTTCACACTGGAGGAGGAAGATCTGCTTTTCACTCTATTTTTCACTTCTTTGGACCACGAGATTTAATTTGACTTTTGAGTGAAGGGGTTAACCTGGAGGGGGCGCTCTAAGGGTTAACTGTGTTCCCTGGGCGTGTTCTAACTGTGTGTGGGCTGCCCTGGCTGGGGAAAGGGGATGATCACAGCTTCCATATACAGGAAGGCTGTGATCATCGCCCTTCCCCCTTCAACAGAACGGAGATCAGTGTTTACACACACGGACCTCCGTTCTTTCAGTGCGGGGGAGCCATTGCGGGTAGCCAGCGGCGATCGAGTCCGCCGTACCCGCTCCCTGGCTCCCCCCGAACACTGCTAGTTATCGCGGCCGCCGTCCTGTGACGGCGGTTCACGATAACGAGCCATCTTGCCGCCGTCACGCTGCGGCGGGCAGTCGGCAAGTGGTTATATATACAAATACAATTTAGAAACTGGATGAAAGGTTTAGCATTGTAAAATACTTTTTATAGATAAATAGTAAATGTTTTATAGAGGTTTATGCATCAGACCAAAATGAGGGACAAATGAGGAGGAAAGAGTGACTGCTCGCCTGGGCTCTCCCTTCCCACTAGGAGAACTGAGCGACCAACCGACAGGTCCGCTGGCTGGCCAGGGATCCAAACAATGCAGGAATCGCCTTTGATCGGGTCTCGGTCCTGTCAAGTGACATCTGCTTGCTTAGCAATTTCTGTGATTCTCTATTAGCCTATAAAATTCACCAACAATCTAATCTGTGTAACCCACTGGTTCATGCTGAAGTCCCATCTGATAAATCTCCACAAGGTAACTGGCTTTCATTACTTCCACCTCTGAAAGGCATGATCCTTGTGTGGTCACTGTGCAATTTCATAATGAAGGGCAATGGTTTTTTTTAACAGTTAAAAAACTTGCTATTGTCACTCAACGAATGTCACGTCTTTTTTTGTAAATGTCCATTAAGTTGGTCAAAACACACAGGGCATAGGAGCTTGTGTCAGTAGGCACAGAAGTTACATTTACACGTATGAATGTTCCTCACCAGTTGAAAAAGATTTTGCAGAAGCAAACCATAATGCATCACAACTACATTTTATGTTAATGGAAAAGGTAGTGAAGGCCACACAAGGTGGAAACTTTCTGGACAGACTGTCACAGTGCGAATGAATATACATACTGGATACCTTATCTCCTAGGGGCACGAATACTAAGGCCCCATTCACACTTCACATATCGGAAAGCACATTCCCGCTTGCGATTTTGTGTGGCCTTTTTTCATGCAATTTCGCATCTCATGCATAGGGCAGCCCTTCAGTGGGCTGACCTATGCACGTTTATGGTCCAAAAGGAGCTCCTGCTCCATTCTTGGGCGACAAGCTTCACACAATTTTTAAAGTTGCGTTTTGCCACAATTGTAGTGCAATTCTGTCATAGTGCAAAATCGCACTGCGCTTGGGGTGCCATTTACAATGAATGGCACCCAAACACATGTTGCACATTTTGCACTGATCGCTACATGATTTATTATCATGGTCAGAATTGTGGTAATTCCACCCGAGATTCCAAATCGCCAAGTATGAGTGGGGCCTAAATGTGAGCTGTTTTTTTGTAAACTGGGCCTGCTATATTCAGACTGATTTCCAATAAATTGCATCATGGCTATTGTTTTTAATGCGTCTTTCATCATCCTTTATTTACTTATCAATACCTATCTGCTCCTTTCTTTGGTGTTTGTGGTATTTTTTTTTTTGCTTCTTTTTGGTATTGGGCATTTTGTGTGCTCTCCCCAACATCTCTCTTCTACCTCCCACTCATTGGACTCTATTATGAAGAATTGTGCTAAATGTTTTTTTCGTTATGCTGTCAGCTGGTGTCCCTTCAGCACCTGTGCTAGACCACCATGTTGGGGTTGGCAGCTGCTTCAGGACTTGCCACAGTCTCACTTACAGTCACACAACGTGTCACAACGTGTCTTAGACAGGCTTCGCAGTAGTCTGTGGTGCTTTTAAAAAGGGAAAGAAATGTTGCCTAAAAAAGTCCTCCTTGAGAAAGGATATGTTGGTTTGTGGACATCATTTTTCTTTTCCTGATTGTTATGCCATTGAATAATACTTGATAATTCCTACTGTTTGCATATGTATACTGTATGTAATGTATTGTACAGGAAGCCAAGATGTGTCCTGTATGGGAGAATACATGACTGCTTAGAAGCTGATTAAGTTGGAAATAGGGCAAGACCACAGCTTTATTGAACTTTTCAAATCAAACAACTTTCCAAATGTACCAAACGACAATGCCAGTCACAGTTCTACTGTGAGCGCCAATAAAACAAAAATCACATAGCCTAAGAGGCCTGCCTTACCATCAGTGAAAGACAGGCATTAGACTGACCCCAGAATTTAACTTGAGGGCATAGCCCATAAAGCAACATCAACTGCTAGCAAGGTAAAAAAGGTAAAAAAGGTATAAGCATTCAAAAATATCTGCTTGCCTTTTAACGACCATCATTTTAGAAGAATGCATGCAGCAGCATCAAAACAAAGGATTTTGTGATCAGCACATTCTCTGCCAAGTTGCACCAACTGAGCGTTTGTCCACGTGGACAGGTTTACTAATCCTAAAGGTGCCAAAGCATGCTCAAGAAAAGGCAACTCGAAACGAGAGAGCCTTAAATGCAGAAACAGACAGAGGGCAAAATGGAGATAAGATGTGCACAGAAAACACGTACCAAGAATCAGGTAAGCGAGTCAGATGTTACCAACCCTTCAAACACTTTGAAAACCCAGAAGATGTCCTCCCAGCTGAATAGTCTGAACCAAAATAATACAGCAGAGAGAGTGGTACCCACTGTCAAACCAGCCACAACTTTATCCTGCAGGAGGTATGAGAAACAAGCCAGGCACCTGTTCCGTGGGGAGGAAAGGGAGAACTCATTGCCAAGTGACATCACCCATTTGGCTCAAATTTGCCCATGAGTTCCGGGACAGGAGGGACGGAAGGGGTCCAACAGGAGTCAGAAATTAGAGAGCCCACAAAAACCTCAGACAAGGAAGACCCACAGCCGTCTAAACCAAAGAGCAGAAGAGGTCAAACGGCAAAGAAGAGGACAAATCAGCAATGGAATTAGCTACACATAAAATATGAGTTGCCTAAAACCAGTCAATTGAAGACATCTAAGTACCACAAAAACAGAACAGTGAGAACGAATGATGCGAGTATTGGTCCCAGGATTTCTCCTGATCAATACCTCCCGATTTCTCCTGATCAATACCTCCTGATTTCTCATAATCAACACCAACATTAACTGACAGAAAGTGATGAAACCCACAAGGAGTGTTAGGGAGGCTGACCAAAGGGCCTGCAGTGCTACCAATTCTTTCTCAGTTTTATCAGCTACTAGGTTCAAACTGTAGTGCCATTTTTTATGACTGTTTCTTTAAAGAACACTTTTCAAATTTTACAACGAAGAAATAAAAAAAAAAAAAAAAAAAATCCAGAAAGGACCAAAAATCACTGCAGTAATGTACAGGTGACAAAAGTTGAGCACTACTGCTCATGTAATGAAAATAGCAATTGGGGTGACCCACTCCAAAGTCACGGCAGGAAGCCTAAAGGGGGCCAATCCATGCTAAACATGCAACACTGCTCCATTCACACCTGGGCGTCGCGTTTGCAGATTGACGTGAAATATTGCAAAAGCATTGAAGGATAGACAAAAGAGATGGGGTATATCAAACCCCAGAGAAAGAGGAAAAAGGGCACTCAGTGTGCCATAGCCCAAGATGATTAGGGAGCATTAACCACTTCACCTCCGGAAGAATTTCCCAGTTTAGGACCAGAGCACTTTTTGCGATTCGGCACTGCGTCGCTTTAACTGACAATTGCGCGGTCGTGCGACGTTGTACCCAAACAAAATTTGCATCCTTTTTTTCCCACAAATAGAGCTTTCTTTTGGTGGTATTTGATCACCTCTGCGTCATTTCTGATCACCGCTATAAACAAAAGAAGAGTGACCATTTTGCAAAAAAAAACCAAATTTCTTACTTTTTGCTAAAATTCAAATCCAAAAAAAAAAATATATAAAAAGACATTTTTTTTCACCAGTTTTGGCCGATTTATATTCTTCCTCATATTTGTGATAAAAAAAATCTCAATCGGCGTTTGATTGGTTTGAGCAAAAATGGCCGCGTTTACGGATGGTGAGATCTAGGGGTTAACTGAGTTTCCTGGGTGTGTTCTTACTGTGGGGGGGTTGGGCTACCATGGGCATGAGAGATCTAACTGATCCCAGTGACAGATCAGTAGATCTCCCATGCCCGCACTGTCAGAATAAGGAACCGCCGTGTTTACATCGGCGGTTCCCCGTTCTTTGCCTGTTGCCACTCATCGTGGCTCGCCGGCAGACATCGGGTCCGCCCGAGCCGCGGGCACACTCCTCAGGAGTGCGGCGGCGCACGCGCCCCCTAGCGGCCATTTGCAGATCGCCGTCTTTTTACGGCGATTCGCGGCCAGGGTCCACACTGCCGCCATAAATATGCGGTAGGCAGTGTGGAACTGGTTAAAGGCTACATAATCATCCTAAGCATCCCAAACAAAGGTAAATTTAGCTAGTGTATTGTGCAATCTAGCCGCAAGGTATTCCATTGATTTGACTTCTCTAAGACCCCATACACACTATTAGATTTTCTGCAGATTTTTTCCTTCAGATTTACCAAAACAATGTAGTGCAAGGGCCTGCCTAACTGCATACAAATTGAAACTCTTAAGGTTTGACTTCATATTATATGGTTTTGGTAAATCTGAAAACAAAAATCTGCAGAAAATCTAATAGTGTGTATGGGGCAGTGGCGGCTGGTGAAATTTTAGGATGGGGGGGGGGGGAGAGACCCTGCCCTTCCTTTTGACCCCTCCCACTTCTCACAAGCCCCACCCCTTATAGATTCCATCCATTGTGTCAGGATTATACAGCCCAGCATCTCTAGATAGGGTATAAAGCATCATCAGATAGGAAGGCTGGCAACTCGGATGCTCTTGAATAAAAGTGCTTTATTTGTTGCATGGGTACACGGGTACAGGCTATAATCTGACGCGTTTCCGCTATGAAGCCTTCATCAAAGCATGAAGGCTTCATAGCCGAAATGTGTCAGCATATAGCCTGTACCCGTGTGCCCATGTAACAAATAGGCACTTTTATTCAAGAGCATCCAAGTTGCCAGCCTTCCTGATTCAAGAATCGTATCTGTGGGGTCTGAACACCCTGGCTAGAGCACCAGATCACAGTTCGTGGACTTTTATATTGGCAGTGAAGCTGGGGTAGTAATTTTGTATCACCAGATAGGGGTATATACAGCATCACCAGATAAGGGTATATACAGCATCACCAGAGGAGTATATACAGCATCACCAGAGGAGTATATACAGCATCACCAGAGGAGTATATACAGCATCACCAGAGGAGTATATACAGCATCACCAGAGGGGTATATACAGCATCACCAGAGGGGTACATAGTATCACCAGAGGGGTATATAGCATCACCAGAGGAGTATATTGTTATACATATATTACGCTCCTGTATGTATAATGCCCTTGGGAAATCCTACAACCCCTATACATATGCGTCTTGTGCACAGAAAATAAAACAAGGATGATAAGGCAACAACTGAAAAAAACAAGAAAAAATATATATGTATATAGTAATCAATAGTCCAAAAAATTCAATCCACTGTGATGACTCCAGTGCAGTAAAGAAGTGTAGATTCTATCAATAGATAGTGTCTTGAACAGTAATCCACCACACCACCAATCATGTGAAAAGATCCTCCACCAATCAAGATGTGCCCTTACCAGAGCCCCTGGACCCCCTATTACGGGGGGTCAGGGAACGCTTGTGTGGATACCAGGGTTCCACTCAGCCACAAGGGTTGATGTCCTCAGCGCCGCCTCCCGGATATACCACCAATACGTTATGCTTGATAAAGATGAGAGGGCCACAATAGTGTAATAACGTTTAAAATCAGAATTTTAATAAAAAGTATTGCACTTACAAGAATCCAATGTAAATAGCGCAGACACAAATACATCTATCCACATGTAAAGTCAGCGGTGACTTGGAGTCAGCACTTCCGCCCTATCGATTTCGTCACAAACGGACTTCTTCCGGGGCATGAAGGCTGTCTTATCACCGCATTAAATAGTAACATCCCAGTGTTCCTAGGCCAATCATCGTGTCCATCCCTAGTCATCCATACCAAGCCTCGTTTGGGATCCCGCGGCCTGACGTATGCGGCATCAGAGCTCTCCCTGTTTGCACTCCAAATGTAACAGGAAATGCGTTCCAATCAAATGGCCCATGTTTGTGTTACGAGGCCCGGTTCAAACCAGGCCTCGCTCCGGATGACACCAGCTCATACACCCGAATGCGTGCGGCCACATGCTTCTGGCCTGACGTTCGCAGCAACAAACCTAATTCACTGTATGCGTTCTCTAGGCAACCAGAAGTGCGCCTCACCGCGATCATCAATCAAATGGTCAGTTATAAATTATAAGCAAGTGAGAAGATGGCATGAACGATCTTAGTGCTGCAATATTACAATATCTTATTGACATTAAAAACAACAGGGCCCTCAAAATACCAAGGTCTGCCTGATTATAAAAATGTGTATAAAATGAAAACAATTTAAATAAAACTAAAATTAGAATATAAAAGTAAAAAAATATAAAAAATTACCTGTGGCGGGACATATAAAAACAGGTGAGTATTTCACACACAAAACTGAAAAGATTTTTCTTCCGAAACTCAAAGGGAGAGGGCTAAATGATCAAATGTCAATCAGGAATTGTCAATAAAACAATTTACATCCAGATCAATGTTAAGCCCAAAGGGTGAGTGGCTTTTAAGGAGAAAAATCCACTTGGATTCCAACCTGGATAACTCTCTAAATTTCAAGCTACCTCTCCAATGGGATGAGAAGCAGTCAATTCCTATAAATAGGGTACCCGCGGGATCCCTCGTGTGCACCCTATCATAGTGTCTGGACACACTATGATTTTTATATCCCTTCTGAATATTAGCTAAGTGTTCATTAAGTCTAACATTAAGCGCTCTTGTAGTCCTGCCCACATGGGCACTGCAGCAGGTAGACTACATGTGTGGTTCTGCAGGTGATGAAAGACCCGATGACAAAGTCCCTAGTGGTGGTGGTAGAGGAAAGTCCATGAATCTCCTCCCACGACAACTATTAATACTACAGGCCTGACATTGGCCGCACTTAAAGAATCCTTTTAGGTTATGAAATCGAGGTGTACCAGAAGGAGGATCAATGATGTTATGTATTTCTCAAAGAGGGTACCCCTCTATAAGTAATCAGGGGGCAGGACTGTTTTCAAAACTCTATCATTCTGTAAGATATGCCAGTGTCTACGAAAGATTTGTTGGATTGCCCTGTGTTGGGTGGAAAAGGTTGTAATGAACGCAAAATCACGTTTACGCTCAATCTGGGGGTCGAGTGGGCGATTCCTCCTGGTGAGTAGAGTGTTTCTGTCTGTATCCCTCACCAATTGTACCGTATATTGCAAGTGGGTCCTCTCATATCCCTTCTCAGCAAATCTCTGTGAGATTAATACAGTTCCTCCTAATACGGAGTAGTTGGCTTTTAGGAAATCCTCCCAGCCAGGGCTTGTGGTGACAACTGTCCCTGGATATGAAGGAGTTCCTATCTGTAGGTTTAAAGTAGGTAGATGTTGACATCCTACCTTCTTCTATTTTGATGGTTAAATCCAGAAAATGAACCATAGTTTGACTGATCTCAAAATTTAACTCAATGCCCCTATCATTCTGATTAAGGGACCTCACAAATTCCAACAAGGACACCTGATCGCCTTTCCACAGGAGGAGGACATCATCGATATAACGAACCCAGAAATCAAACTCAGGCCTCCTCTGGGAATCAATGATGTCCTCCTCCCACCTAGTTATAAACGAGTTGTGTCAGTACCAGCTCACTGTCCCTATCCAGATAGTGCTATACTGCTTGGAACCCCAAGTTGTGGGGAATAATAGTATATAGAGAGACATCACATCCCCGGTGGCGAACCACCATCCATCTCCCACAGGGCAGTTTTCCACCAAATTAATAACTGCCATACTGTCCTTGATATACGAAGGCATTTGAACTACCAGAGGTTGCAAAAAATGATCGATATACTTGCCCACCTGGGACATTACAGAGTCAATCCCACTGACTATGGGGCGTCCAGGGGGGCAAGTAGGGTTCTTATGAACTTTTGGCAAGTAGTAGATAATAGGGGTTCTGGGGGCCGCAGGAACAAGGAAAGCTGCCTCCTTTTTATTTATGACCCCCTCTTTCAGGGCTCTAGATACCATTCTTTCTAATTCCTTTTTATACTGGCTGACCGGATTCCTCATAAGTGGTACATAAGTCTCTCTATCATTCAAGATATTATTCATTTCCTTTAAATATGCCTCTTTATCAAGGATAACAACACCTCCCCCTTTGTCCGCAGGTCTTATGACCAAGTCCTTTCTTTTACACAGGTCTTGCAGTCCTTTTTCCAAATGACTGGGCATTTTATTTTTCTTGGTTTTCAACTTATCTAAATCTCTCAGTACCACCTCCTTAAACACCCGTACAGAGGAAGTTAAACCACCTGGGGGATTAAAGAGTGAGGCATTTGATAAATTAGAAGACCGTATTTCCATAGGTCTATTCGTTTGATTCACAATTGGATTAGAGAGAAAGTGTCTTTTAATACTAACTTTCCTTATAAACTTATGTACGTCCATAAAGGTCTGAAACTTATTCAGACCTTTTGGCGGAGCAAACTTCAAACCTTTATAGAGTAACCTTTTTTCATCATCTGTCAGGGACTGTGAGCTTAGATTATATAGACCACCCCCTACCGTTCCCTTTTCCTTTTGTTTCTGTGTTCTTCTTCCTCCTCTAGTGCCCCTCTTGGTTCTCCTACTTCCCTGTATCCCTGTTGCTGTCTGGGAAAACCCCCATAGTTAAAGTACCCATGGCGGGAATCCTGATGGTTTGGATAATGGGTTTCCCTACTTTGGTGGTATGGAGGAAACCGACCCCTGTTTGGCGTAGCTGGGTGCCTTCCTCTGTCATCCACCCTTCTTATTCCAGATTGTCCATATGGATGACTATGGTCTCTACTAGGACCCCCCTTTTGGGGGCCTTGGAAAATACGGGTACTCGTGCTCCCTCTAGGGTTAGAAGGGCGGGAACCGCCATTTTCCGACCTAAAGTCCCTGTTGATATCCTTACGGAGGTTATATCCATCCCTAGGAGGCCTTGGAGAGCCATAGGTCTCCCTTCTCAAAGGGCCAAACTGGTTGTTTGTGGGGACATTATAATGCCATCCATCTTCTTCCCTGTACTCATATGGGGGCCTCTCCCCTCCTCTTCTAGGTGAGGGTATTGGCTCTCTCATGGAGGTTCTAGATGGAAATCTCCCTCTCATTTCAGAGTGAAAGATACAATTAGTCCCCTCCCCCTCCATAGGAGAGTCAGGGACATCTTCTGCCTCAAGGTCAGTTTGCACTGATGCCAGCGGGCCTTGACCCTGACGTACTGGACCCTGTTCACTGGCTTTGTTCTGTTCTAATAGCAATTTATTCTGCCATTCAAATACTATACCGTATTTATAATCTCCTATTTCCCTATTGTATTTCTTTCTCTTTTTTTATCTTTTGCTCCTTTTCCTCCTTCTCTAATGCCTTTTTTTAAAAAAGGGATCTCTCCTTGTATTCCTCACTTTCCTTACATGGTAATAACTTCTCCCTAATCTATTTTATCTGAGCTTCTATAATGGGTAATTTTTGCATTTTCCTATTTTTTAAGAATTTTAAAAAACCCAATCCCGCCTCATTAAAATATTTAAACCACTCCTCTAGGTTCATATCTCCCTTGTGGGGGCTGACTTTCCATTAGAGGCTCCTGGGGACCATACTGTCTGCTAAATATTGCTCAAAAAAAGCAATATGCCATTGTGCATGTAATTCTGAAAACATTAAATTCTTAAGTCTAGTAAACAGACCACTAATATCGTTGTCCTCTCCATTGGAGACGACAAATGTTCCCTCTGTGTTGAGTTTCCGTGCAGCTCGATAGTCAAACACATCCATCATATGTAAACAAAAATATTAAAGTATTAGAATGTACAGAATCTCTAGGTGAATAAAAGAATGGGAGTTGCAGTCCACGTGAATCTAACAAGTGAACAAATGAAATAGATAAAAGACTGCGCTACCCCTTAATAATTATGTCAGGATTATACAGCCCAGCATCTCTAGATAGGGAATACAGCATCACCAGATAGGAAGGCTGGCAACTCGGATGCTCTTGATTTGTTACATGGGTACATGGGTACAGGCTATATACTGACGCGTTTCGGCTATGAAGCCTTCATGAAAGCATGAAGGCTTCATAGCCAAAATGCGTCAGAATATAGCCTGTACCCGTGTACCCATGTAAAAAATAAAGCACTTTTATTCAAGAGCATCCAAGTTGCCAGCCTTCCTGATTCAAGATTTGTATCTGTGGGGCCTTAACATCCTGGCTAGAGCACCGGATCACAGTTCGAGGACTTTTATATTGGCAGTGGAGCTGGGGTAGTAATTTTGTATCACCAGATAGGGGTATATACAGCATTACCAGATAGGAGTATATACAGCATCACCAGAGGGGTATATACACAGCATCACCAGATGGGTATATAGTATCACCAGAGGAGAAAATGGCATCACCAGAGGATTATATACAGCATGACCAGTGGGGTATATAGTATCACCAGAGGAGTATATAGCATCACCAGATGAGTATATACAGCATCACCAGAGGAGTATATACAGCATCACCAGAGGAGTATATACAGCATCACCAGAGGGGTACCTAGCATCCATCTACCCCCCCCCCGTGGGGCTCGTGGCACTGACAGTACCCCCCCCAGGGCAGTCGGGACATCAAAGTCCTGCACTTACCCCATCTAGGAGCAGGCAGCAGGCAGGCAGTGAGCAGTGTCCGGCTTGGCTTCAGCCGTGTATCCCCCTCCTCCTCCGAAAAAGGTGTCCAATAGGATCTCCTGTCTTCTCCGTCAATCGGGAAACCAAAGGAGCTTTGCATTTTCTGAGATTCAACCGTGTAGGCAGGGAAAATCAGAAGCTTGGAGTTGTGGTAGGATAGTTTGCCCACTGCCTGGGCAGCTCGCAGGACCTCATCCTGGTGATGGAAATTCAGCATCCAAAGGATCAAGGTACGCAGGGGGCAACCCTCTGGGCCAGGCCTCGGAGGAACACGGTGGGCACGCTATACCGTGTAGTATGGAGAGAATTGGGCCAAGGGCAGCAGGGACTGCAGCAGACCTTCGACTAATTCGGTAGGATTCTTCCCCTCTGCACCCTCCGCTAAGCCCACAATCCTGAGATTGTACCTCCTGCTCCGGTTCTCAGCATCTCCTGGCCGATACGTCAGGGCCCGCAGCTTTGAATGAAGATTTGGGCACATCTTTGAACTTTGCTAAGGAGCATGATGATTAGAAAACCTATCATCAGATACACGAACTTTTGAGATTTATTTATGTTATGTTTTCAACTAACATGGAACTACCATCTTCTCACCCCATTTATGTTTTTAATAGTGTTTGGAATTTGTTAATTTTTGGATTGTTCACAACATTTGTGGTGTAGAAGGCAGCGTCTATTTCTTTAACACATGTGGGTATCTATTTACTCTGCACAAACTCATCTTTTATAGTTTGCCAAAAAAAATAGGTAATAAATTGCATTTATGTGCCCAGAAACTATCTTTAATGTATTCTTTTTCTTTTTGCCTCTCGTAAAAAAATTGCACTAATATGTAACATAAAAAAATTAGAACAACCAACATTTTATTATCAAGCAGAAGTGTGCGCAGCCCATTGCATTAGGGTGTGCACCCTAAAGCTCAAACACACTTGTGTGTCTACATATATATGACCCCAGCACACTGCTCTCCCTGCCGGCACAGTGAAAGAGAAGTGCGTAAACACTATGGCAGACCGGTAAGAGGGAAATCTTTCCCATATTCCTGCTGGTACACAGAATGATAATGTTAATGCGCATGGGGTAATTAGAGTGTGCCTAAATACATCCAGCACACCCTGTGTGCACGCCTATGTTCTCTAGGATGTCTGCCCTGGTCGCTTGCTATGCGGTAAATGGGGGGTGTGGCTCAGTCCTCCCCCTGCTCACTCCTCCCTGGCTGTGAATGACCTGGAAGAGCAGCGGCTCTCGTACACATCACTGGATCTGGCTTGGGTAAGAATTTGGGGGTCTGGGGGAAAGCTGCATACAGAAGGTTTTTTACCTTGCATGATGGTAAAAAAAAAAAAAACCTTCTGCCTTTAGAACCACTTTAATAATCTGACAGATGAAGTCTGAAACTAAAATATTGCTGCGTGCGGGGAGTGCGACAATTTGGCATGTGAAAATGTATGTAATTAAAACCTCATACAGTCAGTTTGGAGGACTGAAGACGATTATTGAACTGTAGCTGAAAGCTTAATTTCAGGAGATTAATCTTGCAGCTGCTTGCGTAGCACAAGAAATAGCCAACGCTCTAAATCACATGATTAATCGTCTGTGTAAAGTTTTTAGAGTTCAACTGCAGGATCATACAAGACTGCTGGCCTGGAATAACATTTGATTGCAAGTAAACATGCATTTTTTTTTTATTGTTATTCTTTCATTTATAAAAATCATCGACATATTCTGCAGCGCAGTACTTTAGTAAAAAACTGCGAATTGCAGACTCCATGCAAGAGGAGTAGCGGCCCAGTCATGTGATTAGATTTCTCCTTACAGACACACTGAGCATACTTGGCCTTTATTGCTTAAATAAAATCAGACCCTTTATTCGAAGGGTTAAAAACTTCTGCTTCCATTAAAAACGCTTTGCACAACTACGAGATTGGTGATGCAAAAGGAAGAAAAAGATTTTTGCCAGTAACAGCAATGCTGTGGTTGGATACAGCCCCCTGTAAAATCCTCCCCCAATATGTTCACATTTCATGTTCCTAATATTTCCAGGAGCTGTTACATGTTAGTCCAATACACTTCAGTTCCAGTTGTCAAGAAGCAGCCTGGGTCATGAATAGAAGGGACTGAGCCACCCCCTCCAGGATGTTACACTAAAAGGGAAAACATGCAGACAAAATAGGGGAGGTCATCTGAGCAGTAAGAGATTTTCCATGCTACTTACACTGAAGCCTAGCAACTCCCAGCAGCAGGAAGCTTCTTCTTCTGCAACACAGGCTGAGCCCACATGACAGACAGTTGCCATGGGATTCACAGGCCTGCGTCACTAAAAAAGGAAACTTAACCAGTTCCTTGCCCACAATGCTGTACGCTACATTAAATTCAGCCATTCAGGGAATGCACATTTCGGTGCTTAGCTCAATAAGCAAAAAAGCTTTTTCAGACTGAAATCCATCTAAAAAGCTATCGAACCATATGGCTAAAGGTTCATTTACACACACACACACACTTTAATGGCACCCCAGTCTTAATCCATAGGGTTCAATATTGAGTTGGCCCACCCTTTGCAGCTATAATAGCTTCAACTAGGGTTGCCACATCATCCCTTTAATCCAGGACACATATTAATTACACAGGTTCTGTGGCTGATTAAGGTGGTAATTAAACTCACTTGGTGCCTTATCTGCATTAAATTAGCCTCAGAACCTGTGTAATTCATATGTGTCCTAGATTAAAGGGATGATGTGGCAACCCTAGCTTCAACTCTTCTGGGAAGGCTGTCCACAAGGTTTAGGAGCGTGAAGCACATTTGTGAGGTCAGGCACTGATGTGGATGAGAAGGCCTGGCTCGCAGTCTCAACTCTAATTTATCCCAAAGGTGTTCTATCGGGTTAAGGTCAGGACCCCAAACTTGCTCATCCATGTCTTTATGGACCTTGCTTTGTGCACTGGTCCAAATCATTTGGTGGAGGGCGGATTATGGTGTAGGTTATGGTGTCATTTGGTGGAGGGGGGATTATGGCGTGGGGTTGTTTTTCAGGGGTTGGGCTTGGCCCCTTAGTTACAGTGAAGGGAACTCTTAAGGCGTCAGCATACCAAGACATTTTGGACAATTTCATGCACCCAACTTTGTGGGAACAGTTTGTGGATGGCCCTTCCTGTTCCAACATGACTGCGCACCAGTGCACAAAGCAAGGTCCATAAATACATGGATGAGCGAGTTTGGGGTGGAGGAACTTGACTGGTCCTGACCTCAACCCGATAGAATGCCTTTGGGATGAATTAGAGAAGAGACTGCAAGCCAGGTCTTCTTGTCCAACATCAGTGCCTGACCTCACAAAGGCGCTTCTGGAAGAACTATCAAACATTCCCATAGACACTCGTAAACCTTGTGGACAGCCTTCCCAAAAGAGTTGAAGTTGTTATAGCTGCAAAGGGTGGGACAACTCAATATTGAACCCTACAGACTAAGATGGGGATGCCATGAAAGTTCATATGTGTGTAAAGGCAGGTGTCCCAATACTTTTGGTAATATAATATATAAATTAATAAAAGAAACCACACACACGAAAGAACCAGTAGAGATTCCTTTTGCTCTCCTGGCTACAGAATGCATTCCTCCATTGTAGAGCGAGGAGAATGTCTTGTGTGTGGTTTAACCGGGGTTGACCCAATTGGTACTCTACAATGTCACTCAAGTAAAATTTGTGTCTGTTGCCCTGTAATTGCAGTATATCAAGCCATTAAGACAAATACCCCCATAGATAACGTAACAACCAATGAGAAAAAAAAAAGAGAGCCTGGCTGCCGAGAAACATAATTACACTAATGCATCGTAGAACCTTTCAACCACTTAGGATGTGACTTTATGTTTTTATAAAAATCCAATCAAGACAAACTTTGTTGAAAGGGCAAGGCCACAACATTATTGGACTTTAAATCACATTTTTATTAAAGAACTCCTTAATGAAACAAATCCATCTTAACTTAATGTTGGTCAACAGGTATACTGTGAGCCCCGAGTATTCCCTTAACATTATAAACTGTGATCTCCAAACTGTGGCTCGGGGGCCAGATACGGCCCTTTCCTTGCTTTTATCCGACCCTTGGGGCACTATTTCATCCACTGACGCCAATGAAAGGGCACAATTCCTCCCAATGACACCAATGATGGGGCACAATTCCTCCCACTGACATGACCGATAGGATGTAAAGTTTTCATACACACATTTTTTCCTCGTCATTAGTAAAAATTTAGTCAACTGATCTTCGCTCACACATTCTTTTAGACCAGGTTAACCGCTTCTGGACCGCCCCACGTATATCTACTGCAGCAGAGCGGCCAATGTGCGCTGGATCAGGTATCTGGTACGTGATCAGCGATTCCTGGTAAGGTGCATGCCCGCCACCCTGACTGTGCTGTGATTTGTTACAGAACACACCAATCAGCGGATCGACAGGACCCGCTGATTGGCTCTGTTATTTACAGAACAGAGCTCTGTGTTGTAAACAACACAGAGCTTCGAAAACTGACAAGCGATCTTGCTCTTTTTTTCCTTTGCAAAGCAGGGAAAAAAAAACACAAGATCACTTAGTAAAGCAACACATATTTCACACATTACACATTGTTAGGCACACAGGTAACCCCTTGATCGCCACTAAATGTTAACCCCTTCCCATCCAGTGTCATTAGTACAGTGACAGTATATAGTATTAGCACTACTGTATTAGTGTCACTATTGATGTCAGTGTCAGTTATTGTACCCTCCAGCCAGCATCAGCTAGTGTAAGATTTCCCGCCACACTATCACAGTCCCACTATAAGCCGATGAGCACTGCCATTATTAGTATAAAAAAACTCCTGAGTATAGAAAATAGTTTGTAAATGCTATAACTTTCACGCAAACTAAATAATATACACTAATTGGATTTTTTTTTTAACCAAAGACATGTAGCAAAATACATTTTGGTCTAAATTTATGGAGAAATGTGATTTTTCTTAACTGTTTTATAGCATTAAGTAAATATTGTTTTTTTCCCAAAATTGTTAGTCTTTTTTCATTTATATAATTAAAAAAAACCCAGTGGTGATCAAATACCACCAAAAGAAAGCTCTATTTGTGTGAAAAAAATATATACATTTTATTTGCATTCAGTGTTGTTTGACCACGCAATTGTCAGTTCAAGTAGCACAGTGCCGAATGGCCTGGTCATGACGGGGGTAAAACCTTACGTAGGGCAAGTGGTTAAGATCAGTGAAGCAAGATGTTTTGTGTGAAAGGGATTATTCTAGTAAAGGGCAGTTTTGTCAACCTACCAGATTGAAATTTACTGGCACAACACCCAAAATTTACTGACACTGCCAAGTTTTACTGGCATTTCTAAAAGTTACAAAATTACAGTTTGAAGTGCATATTTCAGTATTTAGGCTACAAACAAGTACAATGTGCAATTAGCTTTGTGATATAA
>BLSH010535872.1:1025588-1041369 GCA_018402905.1 Glandirana rugosa | reverse complement strand
CCCCCCCCCCCCCCCCACACACACATACACAAAACAAAAAACAGTTCTTACATTTATGAAATTCCTTTCCATTGAAGAGAAATGTCTAATTGAATTTTCGGGAAGTCAGTTCTCTAATTCAAAAAAATGCTGCATGTATTCTGCCAAGGAGGAGCGGTTAGCGCATACATCATATCCTCTCCTCTCTCTTTACACTGTAATCAAACTACATTTCCCATGAATCTTTGTAAATATGAATGTGGGAGGGTACACTAGGCCTGTACATGTTAATTGTGAGCAAGCCCACTTCAACATAAATCCCGCCCCCTCATTCTTCAGGCAGCCAGCCATACTGCTCAGTAACACAGCATAATAATAGGTAGGTTACAGCCTTATAAATGCAAAGCATGTTTGTGATCTCCCCCTCCAGCCACAACAGAAGATAAACATATTGCCCTGACTTGCTTTATGTAAATATTACTGTAGACACATGCCGATAATTATATATTATACACACTGTATTCTGCTGCAATTCAGTATTAGAAATATTCCTCCTCTTACAGCTTTGAGATCTTTCTATCAGCATTCAGTGTTTGTATGGTGTTAGGAGCACATCTCTAGCCGCACCACAGAAAGAGACAGCCAGGCCATGCTGTTTTGCATCAGCATGTGGCACATGAAAATGTCGGCATGAGAGAAAAAAAAAAAAAGTGCAATGCTAACTTACTAAGCAATGACACAATAATGGTGGAACCCTCTAATGTATGGAAATCTCAATACGCTTCAATATTACCACAATACTGGTCTCTGTGATGTGTAACGTCACATATAATACACAAAATAAGACACAAAAAATATGACTGCAAACTTTACAGGGATGGTGGAAACCCCTCCTACATATATTTGACTGTGGACAGTGTCAATAAAGCAGTGGATGGTGTCAGCAAAGCAGTGCAGTCTATCAGTGTCCATAAGTGCGGCCTCAGTGCCCATCAGTGCAGCCTATCAGTGTTGTTAAGTGTGGCCTCAGTGACACCTGCTTGTGCCCATCAGTGCAGTCTCATCTGTGGCCACCAGTGCAGTCTCATCTGTGTCCATATGTGCAGCCTATCTGTGCCCACTAGTGGGGTCTCATCTGTGGCCACTAGTGGGGTCTCATCTGTGGCCACTAGTGGGGTCTCACCTGTACCCACCAGTGGGGTCTCATCTGTACCCACCAGTGGGGTCTCATCTGTACCCACCAGTGGGGTCTCATCTGTGCCCACTAGTACAGCTTATCAGTGCAGTCTCATCTGTGCGGTCACATCTGTGCCCACCAGTGCAGCCTGTGGCCACCAGTGGAGTCACATCTGTGCCCACCAGTGGGGCCTCATCTGTGCCCACCAGTGGGGCCTCATCTGTGCCCACCAGTGGGGCCTCATCTGTGCCCACCAGTGGGGCCTCATCTGTGCCCACCAGTGGGGTCTCATCTGTGCCCACCAGTGGGGTCTCATCTGTGCCCATTAGTGCAGCTTATCAGTGCCAATTAGTGCGGTCTCATCTGTGCCCTTAAGTGCGGTCTCATCTGTGCCCACCAGTGCAGCTTATCAGTGAGGTCTTATCTGTGCCCATAAGTGCATCCTGTGCCCACCAGTGCGGTCTCATCTGTGTCCATATGGGCAGCTTATCAGTGCCAATCAGTGCGGTCTCATCTGTGCCCATCTGTGCGCACAAGTGCCATCTCATCTGTACCCATAAGAGCGGTCTCATCTGTGCCCATCAGTGTCCATATGACAGAGCTGGGATCTCGGGCTGTGACGGATCTTGTATATGTAGCCCCCTGTTACTAAAAGTTGGGCTATAATGTAAATTTGGTTTTTGGCTGAGCTGTAACCAGCTCAGATTGATTGTATAGAATTTATCTGGCCTTGCTCTAATTTCAGGAAGGTTGCGCATTTCTCACTGTTGTCAGTAGGTGTCGCTGCTACCACAGGCCAGTATGAGAAATATAACTGAACTGAGTTATGAATAATTATTTTTTTCTGGAAACAGCCCAGTGGGAGGTCCCTGGCCCCTGTGCATTCTGGAAAGGGGGTATTTGGGTGTGGCCATGTGCTCTTTCTATTCCCTTGGGGCTCTCCAGGCCTGAGGATGTGCTGATGTGAGTTCTGCAAGTAGGCCCAGAAGCCTGTCTGGGGCCTACTACACCTGCGGTGCTCCAGGGGCTGTCTTGCCTGTGTGGGAGAAGCCGAGCCAAGCTGAGAAGATCCGGGGTAGGACCCTTGCTGGAGAGCCAGGATGAAGCTGGTCTCTCAGAAGGGCCCGGTGACTCGCTTGAAGTATACACCTGCAACTAAAGCTGCCTTTACAGCATGTCGGATGGCTTAAAGGTTCTGATGCTGTGAAGCTGGATCTACTTCTACCACTCCATTGCAGTATCGCCGGGCTGGCTTAAAAGTTCTGGTACTGTAATCCTGTCCTATAATCTAGACTGTGTTAACTGCCTCCTGAATGCTAAAGCCTGTGAAAGGGGTTTATTCAGGACTGTTCATTCTACAAATCTAAACTGTGCTAACTATCTCTTGAATTCTAAACCTGCGTGAGGGGTCCATTCAAGTGTGCTCTGGCTGCTAGGTCTGTGTGAGAGGCCTGTCCAGAAGTCCTACTGGCTGTAAGTCTGTGAGAGAGACTTGTCCAGAAATCTTTCCGGCTGCTAGGTCTGTGTGAGAGGCCTGTCTGGGTATACAATATTTGCTATAAAGAGAAGCTGTTCTACCTCTGGATTTAAAGAGTCTGTAAGTGATCTGCAACAAGGTATTCAGAACCTACCATAACCCTCTTTTTTTCACTGCTTTAAAGTGCTTTATTAAAGCATTGAAAAATACCTAAAGTGACTGGCGCCCAAGTTTCTGTTCTAAAACTCCACATTGTAACCATGGATCCAACTCTGAGAAGTTATGTATGCTCTCCACATCCCTGGTAAGCTCCCAAGAGGGTGGGGTACCCGCTACATATATGAAACACCGATTTCTATACAGTCCTGCATCCCAGACCGGCATTGTGATAGACAGCACAGATCTGTCACATCTGAGATCCCCGCTCTGTCATCCGGCCAGTGTCCTAAGGCTCCATGCTGTACAGAGAGATGATGAGCAGTGGCCGCGGGGGGCGGTGCTCACAGGGAGCAGAGGAGGAGGGAGGAGAAGGACACCACCTCCATGGGCGGTACAGACCAGGGGCTGTGAGACCCCTCCGCCCACTAGAGCAAGCGGGGACGGAAATACAAGTCCCTGCTTGCTTGAGAGAACTACAACTAAAAAGTGACAAGACCGCTGGCTGAGGATACAGGAGGAATAGCAGCCAGCTGAGTAAAAACAGGATATCACAGGGCAATAACGGTTTTTCAGCAAAATCATCAGGCTACTACAGATGGACTACAGAGCTCAGAAGAAGATGGATAGCATAGTCGGTGAAGGAGATCAGCAACAAGGACATGAAAAAACGTTTTCCCCAAAGTTCTGCTTTAAAGGGTTCCCCATTGTTGAAAAGGTCGAGAATGGCTGATCTAGATGGATAGTTGTGCAGGAAAGGTAAACAGAATTTGATGTAAAATGAGGGACTAACCCCCATGGGGAAATAGGAAGTTATGTCCACTTCTACATCTATCATTGTCTATCTCTCAACATTTTTCATTTCAGTTCCTTTACTGTGGATTTGTGATCATATCTCAAACATAAATATAGTAAACACGGATAATTCATTTTAATGCATACATGCCAGACAATAAAGTAGATCTATAGCCATTTTTTTCCTTGAATCTGTTGGTACACAGTTTGCCTGCTAACTCTTGGTCTAGAGATAAATTTGGCCCCAGATAAATTTGAGAACATCACTCTGCAAAATACAAAAGGGAGTATGAAATGGAACATAGACGGGTAAGACCCTAAATACATAGAACTAAATATTTTTTTACTGCATTGCTCCTACCCATCCAGGTTTAAACACAGCCCGGAAGGATTTACTCCCTTCCTGACCAGAGCACTTTTTGCGATTCGGCACTGCGCCGCTTTAACTGACAATTGCGTGGTCCTGCACTGTTGTACCCAAATGAAATTGACATCCTTTTTCCCCCACAAATAGAGCTTTCTTTTGGTGGTAATTGATCACCTCTGTGGTTTTTATTTTTTGCACTATCCATCCTATATCCATAAAAAAAAAATAATAAATATATATATGTATATATATATATATATATATATATAAACAAATGTATTCCTCAGTTTAGGCCGATACACACTCTTCTACATATTTTTGGTATATAAAAAATTAAATAAAATTTTAAAAAAAATCAAAAAAAAAAAAAAAAAAAATCGCAATAGGCGTATATTGATTGGGTTGCGCAAAAGTTATAGCATCTACAAACCATGGGAATAGATTTATGGCGTTTTTATTTATTTTTTTTACCAGTAATGGTGGTGATCTGCTTTTATCGACTGACAGATCGGACACTTTTTTGGGACCAATGACATTTATACAGCGATAAGAGCTAAAAATAGCCACTAATTACTGTGTAAATGTCATTGGTAGGGAAAGGGATAAAATGCAGGAGGCGATCAAGGGGTTAAGTGTGTTCCCTCAGAGTGTTCTAACTGTGTGGGGGCTGGGCTGGCCGTTGAATGACAGATCTAATTTTTTCCTGATTACAGGAAACAGTAGATCTGTGACATGTTCCCTCACAGAACGGGGAACCGCCATGTTTACATCAGCGGTTCCCCATTCTGGCTCTGTAGTAGGTGATCGAGTCCACCCGACCCACGGGCATGCTCACAGAGTGCGTAGCGGGCACTCGCCTGCAAACCACATGCGACCAACATGCAATGACAGTGGTTTGTGCAGCCAAAGCCAAGCTGCCGCAGTATAATTGCGGTGGCTGGTCTGCAAGCGGTTAAAGATGTTGCTTGTGTCTGTGGATCAGGATGGGAAAATAAACCTGGTAAAGGATACAGCATGCCAAGGTGTTTCTAAGATAAGAAGGGGAAGTGACCCACGGAAAGGAGCAATTCTGATTCAGGTGCATTATGGTTTGATGGGCAAGGGAAACATGCATTGCTTTGGATTTCGCATGACTGATCTTTAAGGCAACTATAGATGCAAAGGACACATAACGAACCTAGAAGATTTGGCAGGGAGGTATGTGGTGAAGTGATGAATGCCAAAATGTCATCAGCTAATAAGGAGAATTTATGGGAAGTACCTGCCAACTCTACTCAGATATTTTCATTAGAGAGGATATCTTTCACTAGTGGTTCCAATGCTTGAACCCATGTAAGGAAGCCATCACCAACCTTCCATTCGCAAAGAACAACCAAAAGATTAAGGCCAAGATAAGCCAGTTTTTCAATGTGGACTCTGTTGCTCTGGGACTGTCATCCTTATCATTGGTTTAATGCTTCAGGGGCAAATAACTCTGACCAGAGCCAATAATAACTCTGTAGTTTAGGTATCTCAACACCTAACCCGCATTTGATTAAGGCGAGTGTCTTGCAAGTTTTAATAAAAATAGGGAAAATTATAACATCTTGCAGCATTCACTTTCATAAAAGGCCTGCACTTGCTGATCCCATGTATCGGTCTTTTAAATCAATACAAAGCAAACTTTATTAATTTACTTATTACAGGTATTTATATAGAGCCAACAATTTACGCAGTGCCTTACATATACTGTATATTGTACATTCACCTCAGTCCCTGCCCTTCTAATCCAAGGGCCCCAACTCACATATATACGCATACTAGGGTAAATTTAGACAGAAGCCAAATTAACCTATTAGCATGCTATATAATTTGTAAAGGAGTTATATTACTAAGAGATTGGTATGCAATCCCTCCATCTTTTAAATAATATCTGCTCAGCTGATCGCATACTTGCCACAAAACAAATGCAGGGCTTTAAGTAAACTGGTTTTAATCCCCCATATACCCCTAATATATACTTACCATTCATTTGCTCTCCCTCTATTCCGTGTGACAGCACTGGGCCAATCAGCACTACCACAGGAAGAGTCCATAGCCATATGCAAGTGTTTTGCTCCAGTCTATCTAGTAAAGTTACTTTGCGTTATAAGCAAGGAAGCTAAGACCTCTGCAGTATATTCCTGATTCCAGACTTTGAGAACTATAACAGAGTGGCAGACGAAAATTGCCAAGGTGAATGCAGTTGTGCCAATTGATCCTGCTTGATGAGCTCGGCCAACTCTGCCCAAAAGCAATCCAGACATTTGGTGGAGAAAGCGACAAATAGATGGGCACAGCAGAGAGCATTGCCTATATCCATGGACATGATAAAGACTAATACGGAACTGTGCAGTGTGTGGAGAAGTGTGAAAGTGGCCATTGCAAAGTACTCCACCGGGTTGATTAAGAGGGGGAGAGAGGCCTGCAGATATTTGACAGATTGTCTCCTCGGGGGCAGGGGACCAATGAAGTCAATGGACTGGAGAAAAGTTGCACTGCAGTGGACACCTATTCAGGACTTTTGCTTTTTAATCCTTGCAAAATGTGCAGATCATGCCGCAATGCTCCAACTGCTCCAGAAACTTGTTGTTGCTTATGGCTGTCCCAAACAAGTCCAAAGTAATAAGGGCTCACACCTTACCGGATCAACAGTACAACAGCGGGCCAAAGATTCTGAAGTGTACTGGTTGTGTCACATCCCATACCATCCACAGGCAGCTGGTTTGATTAAAAGATACAGGGGGCTATTGAAGGACCAGATACGCAAACTTACACCCATGCATACGCTAAGGGGGTGGAATCAGGTCCTCACACAGGCAGTCATGTTGTTAAATTCTAGGCCAATAGCCAAAAGCACACCATATGAGAGGATGGTGGGGGCTAGGGCACAGATTGCACAGCTGGAGTGCAGAGTTCAGTATTTATGTAAGGTTCCTGAAAGAACAGGGCTGAACAGATACCAAGTTACTGCTTCCTATGACATAGAAACCAAGAGTGACATATCTGAATCTGAAGCCTACCTATGAATGAGAGGGAATCTGGCAGAAAGGGTTGAAGTTATATTTGCATTGGCAGACGAGCTTCAGGACAGTGGCTTGGACTCTGATTAGTGGATACTTCTCAGCAAGAGTGGAAAGTGAGGCTCTATAACATCAAACCTTCCAAAATAAACAGCAGTGATCTTTTAGGAAAGTGGATACAGGCAGGTGGCAAAGTGTTGGTCAGAGATTCAGGCAAGAAGCCAGTTAAAGAGATTGTAGCTGAAGGGCCGGGGTATACTGTTTAAGTATTATTAGAAGGAACAGATAATCCGCTTTGTTTTCCACTCCACAGGCTGTCTCCAATTTGATCCATAGGAAGACCATAGAAAAGTGGCTTCATAATGAACAGAATGATGGAAGACCATAAGAGCTGTGAAGAGCAAGGCCTTTGATGTGTTACAAGCCTGGACTTGTTTCTAATGGACTTCTAAAAACTTTTGCAAAAGACTGAAACACTCTCAGTGACAGAAATATGAGAGGAGGTTGCATTCAAGTCAAATTAATGTTTAGTATGAGTTATTAGTAATGAAGTGATTTTCTGTGAGGAGTCAGAGAAAATCAAGGGCGGAATGTTTTGCATTAGATATAAATATACTCAGACTTTAGTGATAGAAACAGAAATCAGGTTACTTTTTAGTTTGTTTGAGGATACCTGGCAAACAAATGCCTTGGTAACAATTGCACAGGCTGTCTTCAAACAATGGGAGCTTAGATACCATTGTTGCATTTACAGTTGGATCAGTCTATTGTTTTGTAACTGTGGTCAACAATAGCTTGACAACCTGAAGCTTCACAAATAAAACCCAACAACAGAGACTGATAGAGAGGATTCCATAATACCTTATGCCTTAATACCAAAGAAGGTCTGTACTAGTCAGAAGAAGCTATACCTGAATACGTTTTTGCCTGACCTCCAACAACTGCTATTAAGCCTGGGATCCTCTCCAATGGAGATCATGAACCCACTCTAATCTGAGTTAAGTAACTTTTCAGTGTATTTCTACTGTTTACCATAGTTTCTACTTATTTGCTAGTTATAGGTATATCGGTCAGTCTTGTATTGTATTCCTATAATTGTGTATGTAAAAGATTTTTTGTTTAGTAAAAGCATATTTATACACTGCAGAGGTTTGAGTTTCCTTGCTTATACCACAAAGTAACCTTACTAGATAGACCGAAGCAAAATAGTAAGCTACAACTTTTGCAACATATTACATAGGGATTTTCATGTGCTTCTGGGGGTGGGGAGGGGCTGCATTAAAATTACCCCACTGCTTTACTCTAGGTAGGCAAAGCCCAGGGTCCCTTTAAAACAGTGTCATATTCAACTAATGAGGGGGGTATCTGAATGCATACAAACAGGTGCCAATGCAAAAAAAAAAAAGTTTTAACCAAGTTTCCCGAAATCTAGATCTTTTTCTTTATAACAGGATAGCAAAGCACAACTCCCTGCACTGGACTGCACATCAGATTGCCTGTTGCCAGCCACAAATGTAATTTTTTTCCCCAAGGGGCCAGAGTGCTAGAAAATTTAGGAGAGTTAATTGACAAATGGAATTAAAGTGGTAGTAATGTGCAATAATGTGCAAGGTCATAATGTGCAAGTATGGGATGCATACTAGCACATTATGATATTGCCTTGCAGGGTGAAACTTTTATTTATTTTTTTTATTTAGACTTTACTTCCGCTTTAACTCAGGAGTGGACACATAAAGAGACAAGCTTCTCTACACAGTAGAAGACAGCACACTTTTTAAAGTTGTTATGTTCCATGTCTTGTCTCTCATAAAGTATGCAAACTGTGGTTTCTTAGAAAGCCATTATAATTACTAGCGGTCCTAAAGCATTCATATTTTCTTAAAAGCTGGAGTCAAAGATTACACTCATTGGATGCTGTAAACCACAGTAAATTACATTTAAGATTTGAATTTTATGCTACAGAGCCACTGAACTACTTAAACTTAGCAATCAGTTCAGTTGCACCACACATATTATATATACATTTCTTTATTTGGCAGATGACATAATTGCAAAACAAGAGGTTAAAGTAGAACGGAAGACAAAACTGCTTTTCCCCCTAAATTTTGGATAGATTTTGGGAGAGTTGTAATCCCTTTTCAGATTTTTTTTTTTGCTGCCTGTGTCCTATTTGGGAAACCTCCCTTCACTTCCTGTCCCATAGCTAAAACAGGAAGTCCCTCCAAAGTGAGGGAACCCACTTAGGGTCCTCCTCAATTCCTGTTCTGGTGACAACCTAAAATTTGGGATTTCCTTTCACTATCCGGGAAAACGTTCATGATAATTTTAAACATGACAAATAGGGTGAATCTTCCTAACAGGGACCTGTCTCAAAAAATATTATACAGAAAGGAACATATAATGTAATGGATAGTGACAGCTCCCAATTGAAAAAGTATACCAATATCTTTATTCTTTAAAAATACATAAATTCATACATATAGACAACTGGACAAACACAATTGTATTAAAAGCAACCAGCTGCCCAAACTCCACTCAAATTACTGAATATTATATACAGTATAACAAAGTATACACATCTTATATATCAACACCTATAAATGGCCACCAGACAACTACCCAATGTAATAATGTACACTGGCTTTCTATATACAGTTGTATTTTTTAAGCTCTTTAGTTTGTGTTTGAGGTTTCTCTCGACATTACTCTATGTGCCTTACATGCTCTGTTATATGATGACCAATTTCAGGTGTGCGGTGTTGTACATCAGTGGTTCTCAACCTCAGTCCTCAAGTACCCCCAACGGGCCATGTTTTGGGAACTTTCCTTAGATAAAATAGCTCTTATCAATACCATGTCATTGATATTGATTTAAAGCAGCTGTGCAAAGTACAGGAAAACCTGAAAAAATGGCCAGTTGGGTGTACCTGAGGACTGTGGTTGAGAACCACTGTTGTACATGACCACTTATACTTTGTTTTACTATGCCTTTTGGCATTTGATCTAACTGTGAGACATTCCTTGTTACTGGATTAGGTTTTGTTTTACACACATTAGTAAATTGCAACTTCTGAGGCCCCTTTCACACGGGCGTTCCGTGTATGGGGTCTGTTTTTGCTCAGTGGGGATCGATCCGTTGATCCCTGCTGAGCCGACGGATGACAGATCCATCTCCGGTCACTGTGCAGCAACGGATCTGTCAAAGCGCCGCTCTCCTCTATGGAGAAAAAAATAAAAATAAATAAATAAATCGGATGACAACGGACTGTCTGTCCGTTGTCATCCCATCCGCTCCCCAGACGGCTGGAAAAATAGGGTTTCCATCCCTCAGACTTTATGGAGCACGGATCGAATCGGAGACCGGCGGATGTCAGCGGACAGGTCATCGCTGACATCCGTCGGTCCATAGAGGAGAATGGGGTGTCCGTTCAGGTCGAACTGGGGAACTGGAATTTAGATTTTAAAAAAAAGAGAAGGTTAACAAAGGGGAACTTGTCCTTTAAGGAAAGAAGGGGTTGAGCCTATATAAATTTATTCTTGGGTTTGTAATTATGTGTAGGCAGGGCTGCTTTTAGAAATTATGGGGCCTCATACAGCCTTCCTGACTGGCCCTCCAAACGCCGACTCCATCCCCCCGAGGTGCAGCAAAACAGCGGCACTGACTATCCATCTAGGCCCCGAAAATGAGAAAAAAAAAAAAAGTCTCACCTCTGCTCCCACCCTCTGTTGACTTGATGGGGCCCAAGGAAATGTAATGTAAGCCCTAGTAAGCAAGTAAGAGTGGGGGTGTGGTCTAGTAGAATAAATGTATTCATTTAGGCAGAAATGAATGACACCGCTGCCCCCCCCCCCCAGTTTAGCTGATGAGGCCTGGGCCCAGTACAACAGGATCAGTTGTACTGCCTTATCAGTGGCCCTGTGTGTAGGTTGTGGAGGGCTTAAATGTTTGTATAATACAGACCTAGCAGGATCAGATGTAGTTTTTATTTCATATCTTTCTGACAAGGGCACTGAAGGCAATAAAAACCTGACAGGTGTTGTAATCTCTCTCCACCCTATATTAAAAAAAATGCCTTAAAGCGGAGTTCCACCCAAAAGTGGAACTTCCGCTTTAAGGGGAGGTGACCCCCTGACATGTCATAATTGGCATGTCATTTTTTTGGGGGGGGCAGTGGACCCTGTTTTCACAGGGTCCCAGGTCCAATTCCTCCCCTGGCGCCAAGGAGCCGGAAGGAAATTCACCTTCCCTCCCTCCCACCCGGTGATCTTCTGGGACACGTCACAGGTCTCAAAATACATTTTGGGAAAATGCATATAATTATTTGTCAGGAAAATATTTTTCAAAATAAACCTGTTAAAACTGGGGTGGGGGGGGCGGTAGTGGTAAATCGTTGATAGTTTACCACTGTTATAGCGGCTCTATGGTGCCGCTATGCAGACGGGAGCACAACGCTTTAAAGGGGTTAAAAGTGTCAGCGTGCTGTGCTTCCGAGGCGGTGTGCAGCCACTTCGGAAGCACTTGCCACTGATTTCAATGGCAGGGGCGGTGGAGGAGCGGTGTAAACACCGCTCACCGCACTGCCCCAAAGATGAAGCTTGCAGGAGTTTGTTTCATCTTCTGCAAGCTCGCCACCCCGAGCCGTCCCAGTGTGAAAGGACACACTAGGTTTAATGGAGAGGTGCTTTACAGTTGCTATTTTTAGCTAAATGGTACCTGTAAAGTGCCCCAGTGTGCAAGGGGCCTAAGTAAAAGCACATACTAAAGAAAGATAAATGTAAAATATTCATAAAAAATTGTTTCCATGCGGGATAGATTGATTCAGTTTATAATCGTGCATAGAGCTTATTTTACCCCCTCTCATGATGAATCCATCTTCCCACTCGGAGTGCTGGAGATGTGGTCAACCCCAGGCTGATTTCTCACATCTTTTGGTTGTGCCCTATCATTACAGGGTTCTGGTCGTACGTGCTAGCTGTCATTAATAGCTTCACGTCAACCCTGGTTCCACAGAAAATTTAAATTTGTCTATTAGGTCTTGTTGATAATCTCCTTTTGGCTGGGTTCACACCTATGCGATTTGGATGCGGCTTACACCACATCCAATGCGCATGACTTGAAAACACATTGTTTTCAATGTGTCAGGTTCACACCGCATTGCACAGAAAACGTGTGCGTTTTCTGTGCAATGCGGTGCGAATTCCCAGCCTATTAAGTTCAATGGAAATGCATCTGCCCCGCAGATGTGTTCCGCACTGAACGGAGATCTTTCCCCCTGCACGCGGCACCTCCCCTTCCCCCCCCCCCCGGGCAGCTGCTGTGCTGTGAGAACGGACAGGAGCTGCCGAACAGCGGCTCCGTTCATTCTCAGCAGCAACCAGGCTGGAATTCGCACCGGACTGGTGTGAATCCAGCCTTACAGAAGGGCGGAAAAAACTTTGGTCAGTCGCCTCCTTTTCTATGCAAGAAAGCTCATCACCTTGAATTGGAAAAAGAGGGCTCCTCCTTCTATATCCTTCTGGAAGCAATTGATTACCAATAACCACCCTCTCTATAAAGACACCTATGCAAATAGGGGTTGTCCTGCCAAGTATGATAAAGATTTCCCCCTTAATGACCAGGCCCTTACCCACTACTTTGACACAGTTAGTGGGCTAAGCACTTTATGGCCATATAGTGTGACCAAATCCCCATATTTTTTCATATTTGCTTTATATGTATAGAAGCTTTTAAATAGCCTTGCAGGAGTAAATGTCATGTGTGCACTGTAATATATTGCTTTGTTTGTGAGGTCTTAAAGCAGCACCATGCGTTGTTAGGGTGTTCCCCCCAAATATTTGCTTGTATGTTCTAGGGGTCCTGACCAGACCTTTTGGGCTGGAGAACACCATCCTCCCTCATTACCTCCAAACAATGTCCACCTGAGCCATGGGAAGAGTCCTTTGGTTCTCCCATAAAGAGGAGCGTTTGCTTCCATGGTTTAGAGACAGGATCTTTCATTCTATGGTTAGTGTAGGACCCACTGAAAATTGGGGTACTTTGACGCAGTTAGTGGGTTTAAAACTTTATGGCGGCCATATAGTGTGACCAAATCCCCATATTTTTGCATATTTACTTTATACAGGCAGTCCCTGGGTTACAAACAAGATAAGGTCTGTAGGTTTGTTCTTAAGTTGAATTTGTTTGTAAGTGGGAACAGGTACATTTTTTAAGTGTAGCTTCAGCCAATAAAACTATTTTTAAGCTTTTTGGTTAATACCCCTGTAATGTTTGTTTTGCTGTCTATGTTTCTGTTCAGAAGATTTCACCTCACTTCCTGTCCCAATGATAATTGGATCTGAAAGTTTTGGGTTGTTGTGGAAACAAGGATTGGTGATAAAGCATCAATGGAGGCACCTTTTTCCCAACTCTTACAGGAGTGAATTTCCCTTCCTAGGGGGAGATTTCCTCTCACTTCCTGTTGTCTCCCTCCTTTTGTAAGTAGGAGTCGTTTGTAAGTCGGGTGTTTGTAACTAGGGGAACGCCTGTATTTATAGATGCTTTTAAATAGCCTTGCAGAAGTAAATGTCATGTGTGCGCTGTAATATATTGCTTTGTGTATAAAGAGAGTCTATACTGCTTGTCATACTTGTCTACTTTCTAGGAAAGCCAAATGCTTATCGCCCCACTGAGTTTAGCTGATGCCCTGGCTAGGAACATACAGCTGTTGTCCATTCTTCTAATGACCACCAGATAAATAGCTACCTAATGTGGTCTATAAGTTTCTCACAAGAAGTAGATACATTGTATATTTATTATTCTGTAAATACAATTTGATAAAATGCATATAATTATTTTTCAGGAAATTTTTTTATAAAATAAACCTGTTAAAAAACTACAAGAGGGTTGCTGGAAATCTTAGACGTTAGAACTCTCTTCTAACGTCTAAGATTTCCAGCAACCCTCTTGTCCCTTTTTCACAAAAGACTAAGTAAAGCACATACTAAAGATAGAAAATATTCATAAAAATTAGTTTCCATGCGGGATAGATTGATTCAGTTTAAAATCGTGCATAGAGATTATTTTACCCCCTCTCATGATGAATCCATCTTCCCCCTTGGAGTGCCGGAGATGTGGTCAACCCCAGGCTGATTTCTCACATCTTTTAGTTGTGCTCTATCATTACAGGGTTCTGGTCGTACGTGCTAGCTGTCATTAATAGCTTCACGTCAACCTTGGTTCCACAGAAAATTTAAATTTGTCTATTAGGTCTTGTTGATAATCTCCTTTACACAAAGGCGGAAAAAACTTTGGTCAGTCTCCTCCTTTTCTATGCAAGAAAGGCCATCGCCTTGCATTGGAAAAAGAGGGCTCCTCCCTTCCATCTCCTTCTGGAAGCAATTGATTACCAATAACCTTCCCGCTCTATAAAGACACCTATGCAAATAGGGGTTTTCCGACCAAGTATAATAAAGCGTGGTCCAAATGGTTGGCGGACCCCAGTACTGCTTCATAGCCTCTGATTAACCACTTTACCTAGCAATTGCGTGGTCATGCGACGTTGTACCCAAACAAAATTGACTTCCTTTTTTTCCCACCAATAGAGCCTTCTTTTGGTGGTATTTAATCACCTCTGTGGTTTTTATTTTTTGCGCTATAAACAAAAAGATTGACAATTTTGAAAAAAAAATCAAAAACTTTTTTTTACTTTCTGCTATAAAACATTACCAAAAACAAACAAAAACATTTTTAAAAAACGAATTTATTCATCAGTTTATGCCAATATGTATTCTGCTACATATTTCTGGTAAAAAAATAAATAAATAAATCGCAATAAGCATGTGTTGATTGGTTTGCGCAAAAAATAAAAGCATCTACAAAATAGGGGATAGATTTATGGCATTTTTATTATTTATTTATTTTTTTACTAGTAATGGTGGCGATCTGCGACATTGCGGCAGACAGATTGGACACCTGACATTTTTGGGAACCAGTGACATTATTACAGTAATCAGTGCTAAACATTTGCACTGTTAATGTACTAATGGTACTGTCAGGGAAGGGGTTAACATCAGGGGCGATCAACGGGTTAAATGTGTTCCCTGGGAGGTGTTTCCAACTGTATGGGGGGACTGTGTGCCTGGGGAAACACTCAGATCAGTCTTTCTGCATAGCAGGAAGACAGGATCTGTGTAATCTCTTTTGCCTTGTTTACACAGGCAGATCCCCGTTCTATCTCAGCGGGGGAGCGATCGCGGGTGGTCGGCGGACATCGAGTCCACCCCACCCACTGATTGGCTCGCGCCCACAATACCCGTTCCCGTGACCGATGTACAATGAAGGCGATTCGCGGGAATGAGCCACATTGCCGTAGTCACCTTGCCACAGTATAACTGCGGCGGCTGGGGCTGAAGTGGTTAACGAACGAAGACTCGCTGGACACCCAACCACACGCAAGTTGGTTATGGGAAATATGGGCCAATCTTCCTTTCATATGATTTATGGTCATCTGCCAATGTAGGTCACAATATCACAACACCACTACTAATCTGGTGTTGCTCTCAATCTTTGTATATGTATTACATGCACTGATTTATAGGCCCTTGCATGGGCAACACATGGATACCATGTTTAAAAAAAAAAGGGGGGGAAGAATGATTAAAGCCTACCTTTGGGGGAAACAAATCCTGCCCGTTACACCGAGTAAGGGCGCTTAGCGGAAGTAACATGTAGACAGTGCCCTTGCCCATAACACCCACGCTCGGTTAGTCACCCACCACACCTGAGCTACAGGCGGCTGGTGGGCGCTAGC
>BLSH010535872.1:1009082-1021920 GCA_018402905.1 Glandirana rugosa | reverse complement strand
AAAGTTAGGTAAATACTGGTCCTCCCCTTCCCCCTCTCTTGTAGAAGTTTTCAATATGGTTAGTAGTTAGCATTATTTCCTACTATCTCCATGGACTACAAGCCCCCCCCCCCTTTATGTATAAGAGAGGGAGACATAGTCCTACCATACACTCTGTCTTGGGGTGGCAACACTGATCAGTACAGTGGTCACCCAAGGAAAAGAAATGTGTTAATGGCAGATTACCAGGTTATAATAAAGGAAAGAAAAGTGTAAAAAAAAGAAAACTAATGCAGCCACCACATCCAAGAACAGGTAAGCTGTAGTGCCATCAGATTTTGTTTTTGGGTTTAGATATGCTTTAAAGTAGAATTTTGTGCTTTTCCCAATAACTTTTGAAGATGTTCTCTCCCCCTTCCCCTCCTGGTCATAAATGGATTGAAATTTGCCCAGTTCAGCAGGGACCTGCTGAATTTTGATCCATCTATGGCTGGTCCTGTTCTAGAGCAGTGGATCTACTGCTCACAAACGGGCTTGCTGGAAAGCTTTAGTCCAATAAGCGCTGCAGCCAATAGACTGCAGCACTGATCAGTGTACTCCAACAGCGGAGGAGTGCAGCTGACTCCCCTGCTCTCAGAATACAATGACACAACAGGGAGGATTCCCACATTCACCTCCAATGTGTGGATGGGGGGAATTGGTTCAGTTTTTCTGAACAAAAAAAAAAAGCCGTGTTTGGCCAGCTTAAGAAAGATCTGTATACTTGCCTATTTTTAGCCTGCTCTGGTCTGGTCCCATAATCTCCCATGTCAGCAGCTGCAGGGGAGAGGAAAGATTGTTTGACAGTGGCTGGTTATGCCTGGCAGAAGTGGCATCACCCTTAGGCTCTTATGGCCCATCCGTTGTTGCCGTTTCCCTCCTCTCCCCTGCAGCTGCTGCTGGCTGACACAAAGGAGCACGTGACCAGGCCAGAGCTGGCTAAAAATCGCTGGTTATGACTGGGAGAAGTGACATCACCCTTAGGATCCTATGGCCCATCCGTTGTGGGGTGGCTTCCTCCTCTCCCCTGCAACCGCTGCTGGTTGACACAAGGGAGCATGTGATCAGACCAGAGCTGGCTAAAAATAGGCAGGTATACAGATCTTTCTTGCTTGCATTTTTCATTATATTGGTCAGGCAACACACTGACATCTTTGCTGCCATAGTGGCATGAGCCGGTTCACACTACAGCGATCCAAATTCAGGCACAACTTCATAGGCGACTGCATAGACGACTTCAGCGCATCTTTGGGCAACTTTAGCGCGGCTTTGGGTAATTTACAACGCGACCTGAAGCGACCTCCATGCCAGGCGACTTTGCGTGAGCCAATCAGAGAAGGGAGGTTGGGGGTTGTCTGGGTTTTTCACTGAGTAAACTCTTTTCTTTTTCCTTTAAAATCGCTTCAATATAGATGAGGATCCGACTTTGGAGGCGACTTCCATTGAACTCTATGGGCACAAGTCGGATAGAAGTCGCCTTAAAGTAGTACAGGAACCTTTTTTGAAGTCGGAACAACTTCAGTAGTGTACAGTACGACCGCTCCCATTCATTTCAATGGGATTTCTTCTGTCAAGCGACTTGGAGTGACACAAGTCACCTCCCAAGTCGCTGTAGTGTGAACCAGCTCTAAAGGAGGGGTGGGCTCCTTCCAGGCCCACCTGCCCTCACCTATCCATAAAAATGCATGTGCTCCCATTGTGGAGACTCAGAAGTCAGAGTTAGGGACTACAGAAAACAGGGTGCTTTGGCGGGGGCTGTAGCTTACGCATGTATTTGCAAATGTGTGCAGACTAAACCCCTGTTTTTAACGCATATTGTTAGACAGATCAATTCAGTTGATCGCTGGCTGGTTGGCAAGTTTGAGCTTGCAAAATTTCTTTGTATTTTTTTGACGTGTGTCGCCGTTCCTGTGTTCCTTGCTGCAAAGACCAGTTATAGATCTTTCTTGCACTGGTTAATCAGCATAAGTGTGGGGGGGAATGGGTTAGAGCATTTTAGAATTCAAATTTAAAGCAGAGCTCCACCAAAAAGGGAAAGCTTCGCTTGTTCGCAACCCCCCTCCACTGCCACATTCAGGGCTGGTGCAAGGACTTTTGACACCCTAGGCGAAACCTCATTTTTGCAGCCCCCCTTGGCCCCACCCCTGACTCCACCCCCTTTCCCCTGCCCAGCCAATCAAATGCAACCTCACCAGCGCCCATCAAATACAACTTCACCAGCGCCCATCAATACAGCCTCACCAACGCCCATCAAATACATCCTCCACAGCACCAATCAATATGTCGACCAGCCTCTGATCTCTGTGTCCCATGACATGCCACGTGGGGGTGGGGGGCGGCTATGGTGCTGGCCAGTAACATCCATAACATGCCAGGATAAACAGCAGCCTCCGGAGGGATGGGGAGTGTAGCTGTCAGTCGCGGCTCTCCTCTCCACTTCTCCACTTCACTGACATGATTGAGGCAGTGCGGCCTCCGGGAGGGGGCAGGGGGTGGGATGCGCCTCTCCAATTCAATTCACTGATGACATGAATCAATGCAAAGCAGCCAGTGACATATCAACAGTGGCCAGGCGCCCTAGGTGGCAGTGCACCCTAGGCGGCCGCCTACTCTGCCTAGTGGTAGAGCCGGCCCTGGCCACATTTGGCACTTTTTTTTTTGGGGGCGGCCCTCCCACTTCCGAGTACGATTGCCATGGCGATATCTGAGCATTTCTAGCCCCTCCTCCCCCCCGCTGCCTTCTGGGACACACAGATCCCTGAAGACAGCGGGACCATTCAGAAAGCACAGTAGGAGACCGACTGTGAAGACTGAAAGCTTCACTGCAGGTTTCCTTAAGACCCCTTTCACACTGAGGCAGTTTTCAGGCATTTTAGTGCTAGAAATAACCTCTGAAATCTGCCTCCCATTCTTCACACTCGGGCGGCGCGCTTGCGGGAGTTCAGAAAAGTCCTGCAAACAGCATCTTTAGGACGGGTAGCTCTGTAAATAGTGCTTCTTTCTTTTCTTTCTTGTAAATAGCTCTTCAAAAATGCCCCTGCCCATTGCAATGAATGGGCAGCGCTTCCAAAGTGATTCGGGAAGCGCCGCAAAACGGGTCTTTTTTGTGGCTCATATGACCTTAAAAAAACCGGCCCAGTAGCAGCCGAAAACCGCTGCTAAAGCACCGCAAAAACGACCAGTGCTTACAGTGCTGGCAACGGTGCCTGCACCCAAAGCTGACGAATCGGCTCAGGGTACCAACATGACGGGATCCCTGGACAGGTAAGTGTCCTTATATTAAAAGTCAGCACCTACAGTATTTGTAGCTCCTGACTTGTTTTTCTCCAGACTGGAGCTCCTCTTTAAGCATTAGGTGTAATTACTGTAAAAATAGAATCAAAGTGACGGAAAATGACCGTTTAGTTGTGTGTATAAATACAAAAGAAACAAAGTTATTAATCCAATAATATTTAGCACTGAATGGGAAATGAGTAACATCACCAATAATATGGTTATCCTGAACCGTAAAGCTTAACCTATTTAGTGCTTAGTTAGCCTGGCAACAAAAAGGATAAGCGTATGACTCAATATGTATCTCACATTCAGGGATGTGTTCCAGCCTCCTAAAGTGGCACCATCCACATAAGGCACACCCACAGCGACACACAAATATAGAGCATCTTCATGTGTCGTTACTGTGATAAGCAGCAGGAAAGATCTCATCCCTCTCCCCCCCCTGTGAGGATATCCTCCCCATTACATAAATCAAACCCAGCATTGCAGTCCCTCCCTGTAGAACATTTCCTGAAGCCTCAATGCAATCAATAGTATTACTGTGTAATCTGAATATCAGTAATAGGGCGGTGATAGGAAAAAAAATAAAATAAAAAAAAAAACACTAAAATATGCATATACCTCTACAGGCAGTAATGGATCAGAAGAAATATATATATCAATGCTAATCCTATGACATGATCAGTAAATGGTTGATTCATTAGCACTAGTGGATTAAAAAATGTAAGGGGATTGTAAAGGAAAACAGTGCAATGAAAACACTTACCTACAGGCTAAATGATGGGCTGTGGATCGCATGTAATTGTATTTTTTCCAGCTGAGATCCTTTTGTCCTGTCTCCCTGTCTGCTGAAGGGAAGCTGATGGAGGGAGGCTGTGGCTGGGGATGCTTTCATTCTTCAACCCACCCATGCTGCAAAGGATGCTGGTCTTTGTAGTTTCAAGACACATCATACTGATCATTCTGAATCTACATGGTTTTCTTTACAAAGGAGGTGAAAGCTGCACAAAATTCCTAGTATGTTCCCTTTATCTTCCACAACTGTGGATTGTGAAATCTATTACAATCATCCCAACTGATAGCATTATCAAAGATATGGGCTTTCTCTTGGGACACATCAATAAAACCCTGAGGTCCTATCCCTTCTCTACGCTACTCAAAAACAAACATTTTAGCTGGAGTTCCACTTTAAATGAAATCTTCATTTACCCATCTGTACTTGGATTATGTACTGTGACAACACTACATTTTGTTTTAAATCTACCCTTGCCGTGGAGCCCCCTGCAATGAAAGTAGTTCTAAAGGCTGCGCATTTTTACCCTAACTACTTGGCGCCGGTGCCTCCCAGCCCTTGAGGCTGGGTTCACACTATTGCGAATTGGATGCAGGTTTTTCCGCATGCAATTCGCAAGTCAGGAGACTGTGATGGGCTCTCTATGGAGCCGGTTCACACATCTCTGCAGCAGCTACAGTGCGAATTGCACAGGAGTCCTGTGCGACTTCTGGTCTGTTTCTGGTCTGAATTCAACCAAAAATTTGGCCTGAAATTGTACCTGAAACGGTGAATGGGGACGCATCAGACCCCTGCTGGGAGCCACTCCATGCTGTGGTGTGAACCCAGCCTTAAGGGGTTTCAGATGCCAGGAGGCGGGTCAGGGTTTATGATCTGTGACTGCTGTGATTGGCAGTCACGTGGTCATATTACCAGATAGCTCCCGATCGCAAGCAGCGATCAGGGGCTTTCCATTAGCCGCTGGTAACCATGCTGGGAGAGCACAGGGCACATGCTCTCGGCACAGCTGTTTTTGCAGTATTGCATGCAAATACTGTATGCGGCCGCATATTTGCGTGCTGTAGGCGCCAAGAAGTTAAAGTAGTTGTAAACCTCAGACATGAAATATGAACAAAGCATAGCCATCTATAGTATGTACTTGTCTCCATTAAGAGCGCTAAGTGTCACTTCTGTCTGCTGCTTCATTCCTCTGCTATCTGCATGAGTCAGTTCTGACAAATTTTCCTGGCACCAGGAGTAAAATGGGGACAGGGGAGGGACCTACAGTAGATTTCTGTGTGCTGTGTGGAGGGGGGGGAGGGGAGTGTCTCATCTCTCCAATCAGCTCTCAGTGCCCTCCTCACGGAGTTCTGCAGAGTTTAACTTCAGCTCTCCTCCACTCCACTAAATCTCAGTAAAGATTTACAATTCAGCAATGGCGGCTGGTGAAATTTTAGGATTGGGGGCGCCAGACCCCGCCCTCCCTTTTTGACCCCTCCCACTTCTCATGAGCCCCACCCCTTATAGTTTCCACCCCTTGCTTCAGGAGTATACAGCCCAGCATCATCAGATAGGGTATACAGCATCACAAGTTAGGAGTATACAGAGTCACCAGATAGCAGTATACAGAATCACCATATAGCAGTATACAGAGCCCCAGATAGCAGTATACAGAGTCACCATATAGCAGTATACAGAGTCACCATATAGCAGTATGCAAAGCCTCAGATAGCAGTATACAGAGCCCCAGATAGCAGTATACAGAATCACCAAATAGCAGTATACAGAGTCACCATATAGCAGTATACAGAGTCACCATATAGCAGTTTACAGAGCCCCAGATAGCAGTATACAGAGTCACCAGATAGCAGTATACAGCGTCACCATATAGCAGTATACATAGCACCAGATAGGGGTATACAGAATCACCATATAGCAGTATACAGAGCCCCAGATAGCAGTATACAGTCAGTAGATAGGGTATACAGGGTCTCAGATAGGGTATACAGGGTCCCAGATAGGGTATACAGTCACCAGATAGGGTATACAGGGTCCCAAATAGGGTATACAGGGTCCCAGATAGGGGTATACAGGGTCCCAGATAGGGTATACAGTCACCAGATAGGAGTATACAGGGTCCCAGATAGTGTATACAGTCACCAGATAGGCGTATACAGGGTCCCAGATAGTGTATACAGTCACCAGATAGGGGTATACAGGGTCCCAGATAGTGTATACAGTTACCGGATAGGGGTATACAGGGTCCCAGATAGGGGTATACAGGGTCCCAGATAGTGTATACAGTCACCAGATAGGGGTATACAGGGTCCCAGATAGGGTATACAGGGTCCCAGATAGGGGTATACAGGGTCCCAGATAGGGTATACAGTCACCAGATAGGAGTATATACAGTCCCAGGCGGTGATTGATTGACTGACAGTAAGAGGAGCCAATAGGCGGCTAGAGGCGCAGAGCAAAGATCCTCAAGGCAGGATTAAACACTGCCATTGAAGCTTGACGCCTGCAATCATGTGGTTGCAACGACGTCACGCTTCCCATAGTGCACTGTGTCTGGCGCCCGAACACAGTGCACTATGTAAATTTAAATAAACTTTTCTTTTTTAACCTCTTCTTCGTATCCGTGGCATTGCCGATTGACGGCTACAGCGTGGATCTAAATTGCCAGGAGGCCGTCAATAGACGTCCTCCACTTTGGCTCGTGCCAGGCGCCCGCGGGTCGGGAGGACTCGATGTCTGCCAGGGAACCCGCGATCTGGTCACAGAGAGCCAGAAATGGGAACCACCGATGTAAATACGGCAGTTTCCCTTTCTGTGAGGGGGGCATGACACATCTACTGATCCCTGTGATCGGGATCAGTTAGATCTGTTATGCCCCTGTTAGCCCCCCCCCCCACAGTTAGAACACACACAGGGAACACATTTAACCCCTTCACTGCCCCCTTAGGGTTAACCCCTTCGCTGCCAATGACATTTATACAGTAATCAGTGTCTATTTTTAGATCTGATCGCTGTATAAATGTCATTGGTCCCAAAAAAGTGTCAAAAATGTCAGACAAGTCCGCCGCAATATCACAGTCCCGATAAAAATCGCAGATCTACGCCATTACCAGTAAAAAAATAAAAATAATAATAAAACCGCAGACTGCGATTTTTTTTTTTACCAAAAATATGTAGAAGAATATATGTTGGCCTAAACTGATAAACTAGTTTTTTTATTTTTTATTTTTAAATATTTATTATAGCAAAAAGTAAAAAAAATATATATTTCTTTCAAAATTGTCGCTCTTTTTTGGTTTATAGCGCAAAAAATAAAAACCGCAGAGGTGATCAAATACCACCAAAAGAAAGCTCTATTTGTGGGAAAAAAAGGACGCCAATTTTGTTTGGGTACAACGTCACACATCCGCGCAATTGGCATTCAAATAGTGACAGCGCTGAAAACTGAAAATTGGTCCAGGCAGGAGGGGGGTTTAAGTGCCCAGTAAGGAAGTGGTTAAAGGGGACATTTTTTTAAATTTTTTATGGGGGGGGGGCGGCGCCCGGCACCCCCTATGGGTGGGCCGCCACTGCAATTCAGCACATTGAAGAGATGTAGAGAAGGGAAGACTGCATATAAATAGGCAAAACTTATGTAGGAGTATTTGTTTTATCTCTATGTATCACCTGAGGCCAGTCATTTCACTGGGTATATATAAGGGTTTACAACCACTTTAAAGTGGTATTAAACCCAAAACTAAATTGTAATATATTGCAGCTTACCATTCAATAGACATGGTGGCTGCATTTGTTTTTTTTTTCCCCTCTATTTCCACCTGGTGATCTGGCCAGTAGCACACCTCCTGTATGCATGCCCCCATTCTGGATAAAGACTCACAGGGGCACCTTGGACAGCAGCATTGCCAGTCTCGATGAACGGGAATGTTAGATGTACTAGCAGATTTAAATACACTAGCAAACTGAAGCCAAACTCCAGTTCACATTGTAGTTACACAAGTTGTTGCAACAATAGTTTTGTTCCTTTTGCTATAAATGTAGCGGTACCCCGTAGGGGCTGCGAGTGTTGTAGTCCATTTGTCACCTTGCCCAGTCAGGCACACGATTTCCAGTCACTCTCAGACAGAAAACAGTTCATGCACTTTGTTTTATATGTTTATTCAGGGGATTAAACTTGGATGGGGTGATGGAGTATGGAAAGCCCAGTAGAGTTGAGCGGACACCTGGATGTTCGGGTTCGGCCGAACTTCGCGAAAAAGTTTGAGTTCGGCCCCGAACTTGACCCAAACCTCATTGAAGTCAATGGTGACCCAAACTTTTGGGCACTAAAATGGCTCTAAAAAAGTCCTGGAAAGGGCTAGAGGGCTGCAAAAGGAAGCAAAATGGGGGTAAGAGTAGGACAAGTGCCCGGCAAACACATGTGGATAGGGAAATAACTTAAAATCACATAAAAAAAATAAAAAATGGAGGAGGAGGTGGATGTGGAGTAGGAGGTTGAGGAGGCGGTGACCGTGGCGGTGTAGGTGGAAGTGGTGGTGGAGGAGGAGGAGGTAGCCAACACTGTTTTTTGTTTGTTTGTTTTTTTTTTTTTTCTAATTGGGGTAGCCCCCAAAATATTGAGACATATTAAAAAAAAAAAAAATCACTATCTGCAGACAAACCCAGAGATGTTCTAGCACGGGTTCTCTTTTTCCATAAAAAATGTACCATGGTTTATTTTTCATGTTTCTCCTGTTACAAATTCCAATAAAGAATTATGTTCTATAAAAAAATAAATAAAAAAAAAGAATAAGTTCACTTAAGTATACCAATGGCTGTGTGAGGCCGGTATAAATTTCTATTCTGCACAAGGTACAGACAAGTCTTGAAGGATCCATGGCTGGTTCATTTTAATAAACGTTAGCTTGTCCATGTTGGCTGTGGACAGGCAGCTGCGCTTGTCTGTGATAACGCCCTCTGCCGTGCTAAACACACGTTCAAACAATACACTGCAGGCAGGCCAGCACCCCCAAGTCATAAAGGGCAAGCTCAGGCCATGTGCCCAATTTGGAGACCCAGAAGTTGAATGGGGCAGACCCATCAGTCAGTACGTGTAGGCGTGTGCACACATACTGTTCCACCATGTTGCTAAAATGCTGCCTCTCCGCTGGTGGTGCTGTTTGTGATGGCGTGCTGCTGACAAAGCTTTTCCACATTTCGGCCATGCTAACTCTGCCTTCTGAGGTGCTGGCGGTGCCGCAGCTGTGTTGGCGACCTCTTCTTCCTCCTCTGCCTTTGCCTTGTGCTTCCACTGAGCCCCCGGTGTCATTTGGGAATGCCTTCAGCAGCACGTCTTGTAGTCGCGCATCTTCCGATCATGCTCCAGTGAGGGAATTAAAGACGGCACGTTATCCTTGTAACGGGGGTTCCAGCAGGGTGGCCACTCAGTAATCAGCACAAGTTACAATGTGGGCAACTCGGCTGTCGTTGCGCAGGCACTGCAGCATGTAGTCGCTCATGTGTGCCAGGCTGCCCAGAGGCAAAGACAAACTCTCCTCTGTGGAAGGTGTACCATATGTGTCCTCCGTATCCCCCCAGCCACGCTCCAGTGATGCCCACGAGCTGCGTTGGGTGCCACCCTGCTGTGAACACAGTTCCCCCTCCTCCTCATCATCATCATCCTCGTCCTCCTCATCCTTCAGAACTGTGCCCTGGCTTGAAATTTTTTTACCTGGCCTATGCTGGTGCAGGAACCCACCCTCCGAGCCACTTGTGAATGATTGGCCCAAAACCGTGGAAATGACCCCTCTTCCTCCTCCTCTTCCTCCTGTGCCACATCCTCTTTCATCATCGCCCGAAGTGTTTTTTTGAGGAGACATAGAAGTGGGATAGTAACGCTGAGGACAGCGTCATCAGCATTGGTCATGTTGGTGGAGTACTCGAAACACCACAATATGGTACACAGGTCTCGCATGGAGGCCCACTCGTTGGTGGTGAACTGGTGCTGTTCCGCAGAGCGACTGACCCGTGCGTGCTGCAGCTAAAACTCCACTATTGCTGCTGCTGCTTGCACAGTCTCTCCAGCATGTGCCAGGTGGAGTTCCACCTTGTGGGCACGTCGCATATGAGGCGGTGAGCGGGAAGGCCGAAGTTCCGCTGCAGCGCAGACAGGCGAGCAGCAGCAGGGTGAGAACGCCGAAAGTGCGCACAGACGGCCCGCACTTTGTGCAGCAGCTCTGACATATCCGGGTAGTTTTTTAGAAATTTCTGCACAACCAAATTCAGCACATGCGCCAGGCAAGGGATGCACGTCAAACCAGATAGGCCCAGAGCTGCTACGAGATTTCGCCCATTATCGCACACCACCAGGCCAGGCTTGAGGCTCAGTGGCAACAACCACTCATCGGTCTGTTGTTCAATGCCCATCCACAGCTCCTGCGCAGTGTGGGGTTTATCCCCCAAACATATCAGTTTTAAAACAGCCTGCTGTCGTTTCCTCCTGGATGTGCTGATGTTGGTGGCGAAGGTGTTACGCTGACCGGATGAGGAGATGGTAGAGGAGGAGGAAGCGGAGTAAGAGGAGGAGGCAACAGGAGGCAAAGAGAAATGTCCTGCAATCCTCGGTGGTGGAAGGACATGCGCCAAACTGCTATCCGCCTCAGGCCCACCCGCCACTACATTTGCCCAGTGTGCAGTTAGCGAGATATAGCGACCCTGCCCATGCTTACTGGTCCAGGTATCAGTGGTTATGTGGACCTTGCCACAGATGGCGTTGTGCAGTGCACACTTGATCTTGTCCCCTACTTGTTTGTGCAGGGAAGGATGGCTCATCTGGAAAAGTAGTGGAGGCTGGGAACCACGTACTGTGGGACAGCCACCGCCATCAGGTTTTTAAAACTGTCCGTGTCCACCAGATGGAATGACCGCATTTCAAAGGCCAGGAATTTTGAAATGCTGCCATTCAGGGCCAGGGATCGCGAGTGGGTAGACGGGGTACTTCCTCTTTCTCTCCAGTGTTTGGGAGATGGAGAGCTGTAAGCTTCCATGGGACCGTGTGGAAATGCTTGGGGATGGTGGCGGACATGGTGACGTTGCTGTCACATCGTCTGTTTGCTGGGTGGCAGGTGACACTGGCACTGTAGAGGTGGAGGAAGAGGCAGAGGCAGCAGCAGAAGAGGAAGCAGGAGGAGCCTGAGACCTTTCTTGGATTTTGAGGTGCTTATTCCACTGCAGCTCGTGCTTTGCATGTAAATGCCTGGTCATGCAGGTTGTGCTCAGGTTTAGAACATTTATGCCTCGCTTCAGGCTCTGATTGCACAATGTGCAAACCACTCGTGTCTTGTCGTCAGCACATTGTCTGAAGAACTGCCACGCCAGGGATTTCCTTTGAGCTGCCTTTGGTGTGCTAGGTCCCTGGGTGCGGTGGGTAGTAGCAGGCGTACTGTCTAGGGGACGGTCGCTCCGCTTTTGCAACCTGCTTCCTCTTTTGCTGTGCTGGTGCCTCTGTGCGACCACCACCTCTTCCTCCAAGCTGCACACATCACTCGCATGACCTTCATTCCATGTGGGGTCTAGGACCTCATCATCCCCCACATCATCTTCCACCCACTCTTCACTCTGCCCTCCTAGTCAGTCTGCACACTGTAGAAAGCCGCAGCACTTGGCACCTGTGTTTCGTCATCAGAGACGTGCTGGGGTGGTGTTTCCATGTCCTCATCCTGAAACAGAAGTGGTTGAGCATCGGTGCACTCAATGTCTTCCACTTCTGGGGCAGGGCTATGTGGATGGCCCACGGAAAGCACACCAGCAGAGTCATCAAAAAGCATAAGAGACTGCTGCATGACTTGGGGCTCAGACTGCTGGGCTGATTTACAAGGGGCTGTGGTGAAAGACAGATGGCCATGGGGTTCAGGTGCCAACTCTGAGCTTTCAGCAAGGGACCGGATGGGAGACAATGTGAAGGAAATGGAGGCATTGTCAGCCACCCAATCTACTATCACCTGTACTTGTTCTGGCCTCACCATTCGTTGAGCGGCATTCGGGCCTACCATATACCGGTGAAGGTTCTGTCAGGTTCTGAAGGAAGGTGTTTCACTTGTGCGTGTAGCTGGCACAGATCGACCACGTCCTCTCCTTGCAACAGGAGTTTCACCAACACCACCACCAGCAGCAGCACCACGACCACGTACCTTTTTTGACGCTCTCCTCATTGTGGACGCAAATGTACTATTCAGCACAAATTTATATTATTTTTTACACCGGCAATGTAGACGCACTTTTTAATTTTGTGCAAGAAATGCACAGCAAAGTGCAAATGTACTATGTAGCACTATTTATAATTCTTTTTTTTTAAACCAGCAATGTCGACGTACTTTTTAATTTTGTGCAAGAAATGCACAGCAAGGTGCAAATGTACTATGTAGCACTATTTATTATTCTTTTTTTTTTAAACCAGCAATGTAGACGCACTTTTTATTTTTGTGCAAGAAATGCACCGCTGGCCGCAAATGTAGTATTTAGATTTTTTTTTTTTAAACCAGCAATGTAGACACACTTTTTATTTTTGTGCAAGAAATGCACCGCTGGCCGCAAATGTAGTATTTAGAATATATATATATATATTTTTAACCAGCAATGTAGATGCACTTTTTATCTTTGTGCAAGAAATGCACCGCTGGCCGTAAATGTAGTATTTAGAATATTTTTTTTTTAAACCAGCAATGTAGACACACTTTTTATTTTTGTGCAAGAAATGCACCGCTAATTTTTTTTTTATAA
>BLSH010535872.1:981862-996478 GCA_018402905.1 Glandirana rugosa | reverse complement strand
ATCGCACTTAGCGGTACGTGAGTAGTCGGCGGACATCGGGTCCGCCGGACCCGCGATCACACTGCTGCAGAGTGAGGCGGGCAGAAGAGCGCTGCCGCCGGCACGCTCCCACCCGCTAGCCGCACACCAGCGAGCCGCCGTTTACAGATGGCGATTCACGCTACAGCGCCACTCTGTACGCGAGCCAGTCCGGAACCGGTTAAACTGGCTAGTGATATTCCTTAGAAGAGTTCCAGGTATAGATGTCTATGTACAGTGTCTTATGTAATGCAATAAAGCGTTTCCGTGGGCAAGGTGTCTGTACACAGTGTCCAAGCAAGATAAACAGGTAGGGATTGTGAACTTGGCGACTGCCCTCTCGCCAACAGAAGAGCTGGATAGGAACCTCCTCAACAGCAATCCTAGATGAGATGACCAACCAGCTGCTGGATACGGCCGATCGCTGGATCTGTTTGAGGTGGCACTGGGGTGATGTCTCGCGAACAGCAAGCAGAGTTGGGCCCTCCGGGGCTGGGCTGGAATCACTGTATTGCCACAAGGTAGGCCGAAGCCCTCTCGCACAGCAGCAGAGAGGTGTACACTCGATGAGGCCCAGGAAGAAGAGAGCGTGGGCCGGATCTGCTGGCCCTTTTATAGCTGCTCCCAGAGGTCTTTGGTGTCCCAGAGAGCCCTCTGGGATATGTAGTCCAAGGATATTTTCACAACTCCAGGATGTCTGCTCAAGAAACTACTAGTCCCACAATCCTTCCTGCTTGGCTCAGATATATGATGTCAGTTTGATGGAGCACTAGAGGGACACAGGAATAGATAGAGAATGACGGGGGTGGTCTGCAGAACAAGGTAACTGTAGTCCACTGTCGGCTACATTTGTAATTCAGAATTTTTTTTTTAAATTCTGCACTGACTGTCCTTGAAATTGACCGGGCCCCTGTTCAAATCCAATATGGGGACAAAACCAGGGACAGACTTAATCCAGGGACAGTGTCCTCAGTTCGGGGACTGTCCTCAGAAACTAGACGTCTGGTCACTTTACTGTATACTCACCTACCTCCAGGTATGACAGATCAAATCTGCCTCCTGCCACTTTGTCCTCCTCCATCACCTTCTTCACTGTGTCTTGCCACATCTCCTCCCATTGGATGTTAGTTTCTAATGTAACTTCTGCACACACACTGCATAATGAACAGGACATACACTGCACTGTGTATGCGCCACAGACAGCGTGAACATTTCAAAAGTGCTTTTCTGGCTCTCTCTTTCCACTTAGGTGATAGTGATGAGTCTTGAGGATAGAACTTGTGTTCTGATATTTTTTCCAAGGCTCCCCCCCATTAGACTGGGTGTGTCTACAGGGGTTGCTGTATTCGAGGCTTTAACTTGATTGAAAATGTAGTATTGTTTGAAATGGCGATAGGTATTTTCTGTGATCTCGGTGCAAATGACTTACTACTTCAGGCATCACCTCAACCTCAGTGTCACCCCCATCCAAGTGTTGGCTTCAAGGACAACAAAGGGCCCAGGTTGATCCCAAGCTACTTTACCATTGGCTTGCAGACAAGCTTTTTCCACAGTTTCCCCACTTCTCCCTGGGGGGGCTCTCTGTTTCTGTATGGCAATAGAGAGATCTGTGCCCCCCAGGAGGACGGGCTAATGTATCGAAGGTCTCAAATTTTCTTACTACTGTAGAACCGAATTTTAACTTAATTGGAATGTAGCCATCATAAGGAAACCTCTGTGTCCCAATTCCCCAAATCTCAATGTCTTTCAGCTTCCGAAGTAGCATGTGCTTCAGATACTTATCAAAGAAGTCTCAGTAATATAATTGTGCTTCCATATCCAACAGCATTTTAGTGTATATTCCTTATACTTGAATAGGAATTATTGGCGAAGGGCCCACTAGATCAGGGAGTTTGTTTGGGGAAGGTTCTGTGGTCCGTATCCGCACACCCTTCCTGCCTTGTGCTTGTCTCTTTTGACATTTCTCACTGGGCCTAACAGAATGATGCGCATCAACCTCCCATGACTGTTTGCCAGGGAGCAGATTATGTGGTTTGGGTTGTTCTTCAAAAGCTAGGGGCCATTTTCCAGCTTTCTGAGGAACAACTTCCATAACACTGCAGTTAGATCTACCACATTCTCCCCACTATTTCACTGTGCTCTGAAGTGAGCGGGTAAGGCTCCCCCACATTTTTAACAGGGCCATCTGAGCTATGACTTGAGTCAAAACATCCATAGAAGTGGAAGGCCTAACTTCCAAGTCAGTCTATGCATCAGCACTCGCCTGAGTAAGATCAGTGGCCACACTGAGCTTGTGCCCCTTGAATGTTTTAGGTCTCTGGCTCTTGGCAGCATTAAGGGTTTATTTTGCTCTAATAATCCGCTCTAATGATCTTCATCAATTTGGAGTTTGTGAGTGGATCATTCTGATCCCTTGTCCTACGCTTAAGCACAATGGGATGTAAAGGCTGTGACCTTTTCTGGACTTGAGATAATAGAGCCTTGCATGCAGCCTCTGCTTCCATCCCACCCTTAATGAAGATTTGATAGTCTAACAGTTTCTCGTTCTCTTTCTTATAGGTATGTTCAAAGAGATAGATTAACTCTGTGCAGTTTTCAACTCCCCCATAGATCTCTCAATGAGCCTCAGTCTGGGCATTCGGATGCAGTGCAATCTGGCCTGTCTAGTTTCAGGTTCCTAATTACATCTGAAGCTGGAGCCCATAGGCTCTCAATCACTCTCTACCCACTCTTCGGCTGCCTGCACCACCTGATTGATCCAGGTGTCAAAGTCATTCTGCCCAGAAGGTTTGGGGGGGGGTCTTGCCAGAAAAGAGTCTTAACTTACTGTAATCATAGCTGGTTGGCATGACTGGATTATTTAGAAGATCTTCCACCAGCTTCCTGAGCTCAATCACCAGAGAGACCAAAAAGTCCTCAGAAGACATTTCTGGTGCTGTGGCAACTACTTCTGGGTGTGGTGTAGTTCACTCAGAGCTCTCTGGAATGGATCTTGGAATGAATCTCAGCCAGCTGGAGATTGTCTCTTTGTAGGAGGGCAGGAACTCATTTTTTTCCATTCTGTGAGGATGTAGGTATGAGGAGTACTTGGATTTGCCTTCATGTCAAGAATGAATACTTGCTGCCCGGGACTTAAGCTACTAGTGTCTGTTGTGCTTGTTCTTCAGTCCACTCACTCCCCTGTATAGCAACTACTACACACAGTTCTAGTGCAGCTTTACTGTAGGCTAAGTTGCCAATGAGCCCTTGTGATGAGGGAGCTAAGGCTAGGCCTTTTGTACAAGAAGATTGTAATGTAACAGTCCTTAAATTTAGTCTTCTGCTGACTACATTGGGGCCCTTGAAGACATTGGTGCACTTAATGAAAGATGTGACGTGTGGGTATTTCTTCACTCAGTGAAATCGTTTTAGTAAACAACGGATTCCTTGGAATACTGGAGTGGGAAGGGCCAGAAAAGGGGTTAATGTTCTGCGGTATGGATAGAGATGTATACTCTGACCAACAGGATTAATGGTGAACAGTAGCAGGCAGATGGGAAGTAACAGTAGAGGTAAAGGACACTAAATCCTGTTAATAGATATGTAAAAGTCAACAAGAAGTTACTAATGGATCTATAAGCCGCTCCCCAGCTCCACTCTATCTGTTGTAGCAGCCTTTCTTCCGATAGATGTGGCCCCCTTTAAGATGGTGTTGATTTCAGACGGCTTTCTGCAGAGATCGGATCATTTTTTAAGAGGTGTTTATTTTAGATTTTGCATATACATACAAAATGAACCAACAAGGAAGGACAAAATACTACATAACCTACTTAAAACAGACAGGAGTACTGCACCCCAGGGCAGCGAGGACATTACAAATCCTGAGGACTACACATGGCCCTACAACAAAAGTAGGTGTCCAGAACAAATAAGAATGTGAACCCAGAACGCTCATACGCACATACACACACATACCAGGGCCGCAATCCCCATATATATGCACATTAAAATAATCAAGAAACCATAAAAATAAGAACCAACATAAATGAAATATGAACTGTTGGGATAGAGAAACCTCCCCCCAAAAAGACTCCAAGATGTCCAACCAAGGCTGCCACACTTTGGTAAACTTCTTAGGACATGCCCGACCCTTGAAGATCAATTTAAACTTAGGTTGATCAGCATTAACTAAACGGAAGAACTGTTGGACGGAGGGTGGAACTGCATTTTTCCAGTGTAGCAAAATCATACATAAAACAAAAGCATGCAGAGCAGGATGTGAGCATGAGTCAGAGGAACAAAGTCATTCAAAATACCTATAAGTGTAACCTTAGGTATCCGAGGTACTGGAAGATGAAGGGTAGTCTAAAAGAAGAGAAATAAATGCCGCCAAAAATCACATAATACAGGGCACACTCAAAACATGTGGAAAAAGGTCCTCACCCCCAAGTCCACAACAGGAACAAGTGGCAGTAGACCCCATCCCCATGAGAGCCAATCTGGCCAGAGTGTAATGAAGATGATGAATAAACTTAAATTGAATAAGCCTATCAGCCATACTAATCACATCCTGAAAACAAACCTCAGTGGTTTCCTCCCAACCTTCCTCAGAGAGCCCAGGGACTAAAACAAGACATTTGCAATAGGAATTCTGAAAAGGGTTGGCTCCAGCCACCTGAAGGCGGTCGTAAAAATGAGTCTCCAACTTAGAAAGTTCTAAATAGGATAGCAACTCCTCCAGTGGAGATTCCATGAGCTCCAGGTTCAGGGTCCCAAACTGCATCCAGATTTTTCGTTCAAAAAAAGGTTTTATTGAATAAATCAGGAATGTACAATAAACACATTTGTAGCAATGGTCCAGTTCATATATAACAATAGATATTTTAAAAATAACTTCTTGTTCATACCATGATGGCCCTTGAAGTCCTCATGGGAAACAAAAAAGTTATTTGTAAAAATATGAGAGACATGAGTGACACCAAGGCAACTCCACCAGGTTGAGTCAGAGTGACTACAGAGCTCAGGGAGATTTGGATTAAACCACAAAGGGACATGGGGTGACACCCCTAAGGTTGATGATATAAGAAGTTTTCCCCTCTCTCGCAGAGATCAGATAATTAATGGACTCTTACACAGTATCGGTATCTGGCTGGGTCCTGCACAGCAGCAGTACAGGCAGCTAGGCTGGGCTCTATGCTCTGAATCCCCCAGCAGCACAAGTGACTGGTCTCTGCATTGGACTTGACCAACAGCAGTTAGCTGCTCTCTCCCTTCTCAGTTCAGAGGTCAGCAGCTGATCGAGCAGCTTTCGGGAATTGACAGGTCCTGACACTGATGCTGCACTCTGTAATCTGTCTGATGCAGTCTGTAATCAGCCTACTCAGTTTCCTTACTCTTTCTGATGGGTTCTTCCCTGTTGCACACACTGGCAGTAAACTCCCAAATGCCCTGCTCTTTCATAGGGTTTTCTATTTATATGGTTCCCTCGGCCCCATGCACACTGGATCCTGTAGTTTCCTTTGCAAGCAATGGTTTTGGCATCACTCTTAGTCCAAACTACATGTAGTGCCCTCCCCAACCTCCAAGGGCCTTGTGGTAACCCCCAGAGGCCGGAAGGGCTGACATTCCTTCTCAGGGTGCAGGTTACTATGCATGGTGGATGTAGTGCAAGGTGGAAAGATGGGCACCAGTCCCTTTTAAAAATGAGAGAAAAAGAGAGTTTTATTTCTCTTAACAGGAAATGTGGGAGAGAGGGATAGAGCATAGGACCACCCTTAGGCAAATTCACTGGCAAACTTGGTAGACTCCTTTGACAAAAGTAGGACTAGGCAGACAGCAATACAGAAAAGGGCTTTTAAGCTGAATGCAGCAATCTGTATCGCGTAGCAACTGCTGTCTCCTATAGCAACAACTTTACTCATAGTATCCCACTGTAGATCTTCAAGCTCGGCTCTACCTGCTGGATTCCTTGGACTCACAGCTATTCGCTGGATCCCTCAAGCTTATTTCAGAGCTACCTACTGTACTTCTACAAGCTTTACTTACAGCTACCCGCTGTACTCCTTCAAGCTTTACTCACAGCTACCCGCTGTAATTGGATGATTTCTCTCCTGAAGCTTTCCCAGCTACTTCACAACCCCCCGGCTGATGAAGAATCTTCTCTGGTACTCCTTCAAAACTCCATCTCTTTACACCTGCCTCCGGCAACAAGAGTGGTTGTCCCTCTGGCAACTTCTTCTCCCTTACCCCCTGGCAACAATCAGGCTCCTCTCAGGCCGAGCCCCTTTACAAGTGGTTAGGCCTCAGGCTTCAGGCCTACACTTCTGCTGCTGCTCCACACACACACCCAGGCCACAGCCCGGGTGGAAAGGACCACGGTCACCTGACTCTCTCCAAATAAATACCCTTCTCCCAGCAGTCTCAGTGGCCAAATAAACTCCTGCTGAACGGCTGAGCCTGACTATTTGCACTCTTAAAGTGGATGTAAACCCACCACCCACCCAGTATAAACTAATGACACAGTATTAATGTATATATACATGCAAGCCTCCTGCATCTACTCCTACCTTTCAAATGTTCTTCCTGTAAGCACTAGCAGCTCTGTAAAACTCTAAAATCAGAGGGTGTCTGTGTTTGCTGGAGTTTGGTGGGTGGAGTTGTGATGTGACAAGCCTCCCCACCCACCTCTATACTGAGACATTGAGGAGGGAGGGAGGGGGGTGTGTAAAACTTTCTCTGCTGTGTGAAGGAGATAAGCAAATTGCTTGTCACTCACAGAGCAAGGGGCGGATCGACTGTGTATTTCCCTGTTAGTCAGACTTTCTCTTCCTGAAAAAAGAGAAGCTTATTACTCACAGTTGGATTAACTCTTTGTGGCAAGACTTGGCACAGATGACATAACATGCTATACTCTACCAAGCAGAATTATTAATTACATTTTTTTTTCCGGGTTTACATCCACTTTAACCTGAGTTCACTGTAATTTGTCACTCTGATGACAAAGGGAGAAATCACGGTTAACACCAGGCTTAGGAGAATCATTTGATCAAAGACTACCAATTAGCCAGGCTAGTTACCACCTAGCACAACTAAATTTACTAGCAGCCCTGTTTAGGACAAAGGTGCTACATACATCTTCCAGCATTGTGTTTCATGCTTGAAAGAATCAGGAACTTAGAGTTCAAAGAAGCTCCATCTTGTGACTCCCTGCATTCAGGGAGTGTTAACAATAATAATGCATTATATAGCTTGCATAGTCCAGTAATGGTGAATCTAGTAACAACCACTTAAAAGGAAGAATTCCTTCTATATCAAGCTCTGCCAGTCAGGGCTGGGAAAAGGGAGGGAGCAGAAAAGGCATATGTCCCAGGCACTTTCTTGAGGGGGGAAACCTGCTGGGTTGTTCAATCACTTGTCCTGCTCCTCACTGACAGGAATGACTGCAGCATTACTCCTGTCAGAAAGAATTTAGAAGGTAATAGGTGCAGGAGGGAGGATTCTTCTCTCTCGTCCCTCCAGCCTACTGTGGGTGGAAGAGAGCCAGTACCACTGGGGAGTGAGGGCAGACTACCTTTATTCCTGTCCCACCTTGTCATGTGACATATCACATGATTGGAAAGGGGAAGAAGGATAAGCTACCATTATTCTAGGCAGGCTTTGCATGTCACTGTGTGATCTGTGAATACAAGGGGGAAGGAGGTTTATAACTTAGCCCCAGATCTCTCCTCTCCTCCTCAGATCCCATTAGCCTCCTCCCTCTCTTAGGCTAGGTTCACATTTGAGTGTTGCTGGAATGTGTGCAAAATTATGTGCATTCCTGCAACACACAAAATGCAGTGCAGGCATGCAGTGGTGCCATTAATTCTTTAATGCCCTCCCCCCCCCCCCCCATTGCTAACATGCTCTTTTACACTCGTTTGCTCACACCAAAATGCATGGTAGCAAAGTATCATGCGTTTTGGTGCGGTGTAATTTTTAAAAATGCAATTTAGTATTTTTTTTTGCTTGCAGCGCAACTCATTGAAATGAATGGGCTATCCTAAATGTGACAAGCAAAAATGCACGCCCTTTCTCACCTCATGGGTTTGAACAGAGTTTTAGGGCTAGTTTACACTTGCAGTAACCCTCTGAAAAGCAATTTGAAGTTTGAAAGGCAGTGAGGAGGCATTATGTCACCTTTTTAATGCCTGTTTTAACTTTAAGACTGCATTCACACCTGAGCGTGTTGTTTTCAGGCAGAAAGTCGCATGATTTTACAGGGATTTTGCTGCGATTTTTAACTCGATTTTGCTGTGTTGTCATGGCACCTGGGGTCAGGTGACAGATGCGCACTGCAAGGGTGTGAATCGCACCACTGAAATGCGAAGCGCACGCTAAGGTTGCAAAGTGCACTGCAAGGTTGTGGACCTATGGCTGACTGCTGCTAAGTAGTACCGGCTGACACAGGGAGAGGGCCCCCTAGAGCACGGACACTGGAACACAGGGAGCTAGTGCATCGGTTTCCCCAGAGTGCGGAATCTAAGAGCCAGTGGGTGTTCACCAGAGCCTCTAGTGGTGAGAATGGATTTAGCTGCAACTGGATCTAGGTCGCTCACGCTCGGTTTGGACCCAGGTGGTAGAGGGGAAGCAGCAGCACAGGAACAGCAAGAATACGGGTTAGCGAAGGGTCAGGGCTACTAGCAGACAGGAGAAACTGAAGACAAGCCGAAGGTCGAGGTATTAGGCAGGAAGGGATAGTCAGACAAGCCAAGGATCAGTACACGGGTAAGACACAGAGCAACCAAAGGAGACACTCACACACAAGCCAAGCACAAACAAATGTTGATCAGCAATGTGGCCTACCACTGCCAGACATTATATCCTGTTACCAATTAAGGCCTGGGGTGGAGTCCAGCCGAGGAGGGCCTACTAAAGCACACAGGTGAGGGAGGCTCGGGCCTTTAACTGGGCACATGCAGCAAAGGTAGGCAACAGATAAGACATGAAGGTTTGCTTAGGTTTCGAGACAGAATGTTTACTATGGTTTCATGACCGTACACCCCTCTTATGAGGCCTCCCCCTCCCCCGCTTGGGTCCAGGCCTCAAGATGAGGCGCAAATACCTCAGATGCAGGAATCCACGACCTCTTCTCAGGACCAAACCCTCTCCAATGCACGAGGTACTGAAGGATGCCTTTACAGAGGCGAGAATCCAGAATGTGGCTAGCCTTGTACTTCTGATAATCTTCACAGACCAGAACAGAGGTAGGGGAAAGGCCGGGAGGAGCTCTTGAGAACTAACCGTTTCTTAGAAGTGGGCAAGGGCCAGCTAAGACCAGCAGAAGCTTGCATGGAGGAGTCAGACCAGGTACAAACATGAGAAGCCCTCTTGGAATCATGTCCCCAAAAAAAAAAAAATCTTAGCTCTTAACTCAGTGGGGACGAAGGTCTTGCCCGGAGGAGTTTTTGACTCTGAGGTGGTAAAATGGGCAAGGACGCATGAGATCGGACAGATAGGCTCAGGTTCACAGGTGGACTGCACATCCAGAGTGCCAAATGACCTAGAGAGCGTATCAACCTGACTGTTGCTGGGCACATCCTAGAATTTGCTACACGCATCGGGAAGAACAGGAGATACAGAGGTGGTGGCAACAGGAAGGTCCACTCTTGGGGTAACCTTGAGTAGGCAAAACGAGGAACAGGAGGGACCCCAAGCCATGATTTGCCCAGAAGTCCAGTCCACGTGTGGAGAATGGAGCCGTAACCAAGGAAGGCCCAGTACAATGGGGGCTGAGGCCTTAGGCAAGACAAGGAAGGACATCCACTCCTGGTGGAGTGTCCCTACCGACATCTTAACGGGGAGGGTCTGGAAGTGGATAGGGCCCCCTGGGAGAACAGTGCCATCAAGTGCCGATACCGTCACTGGTGTGGTGAGGGGTGAAAGGGTAAGTCTCAACGAAGATGCAGTCCTCCAGTCCATGAAATTGCCAGCAGCCCTGGAATCCAGATATGCCATGACCAGATGAGAGGAAGCACCAACATGGAAGGACACCGAAACAAGAAGACGAGGAGGTGAGGGTGATACTTCTGGATTCAATACTCGACCTTCCAGATGTATTGGACCTGAGCGTTTTCCCGAGCAAAGTGAACAAGTATCACGAAAATGACCTTTGCCCCCACAATAGAGGCACAAGCCCAGAGTTCTGCGCCTAGCACGTTCCTCGGAAGATAGCCTGGTCTGGCCCAGTTGCATGGGTTCCTCAGCTGGCAGGGGATGCTCCTTGATATGAAGAGAGGGGAGCTCAGACTGCCTACGGGCCGGGAAGTGCTGGCATTTTCTTTCTAGGGACCTCTCCTGAAAACGGATGTCGATCTGGTTACACAAGGAGATGACCCCGTCCAGATCAGCGGGAATGGTTCTCCCTGCTAACCTACCTGTTTTTGCCAAATGTGAATATCACAATACTGCTGCCTTTGTTACTGCCCCACCTGAACCGCAGTGTAGACAAGGCCTTAGGGCTCATTCACATATGTGGATGGAGGGTGGGAAAAGCGACAAAACTTAATAAAAATTATTGAAATAAAAAAAAGCAAGTGGTTACGCCCCCACACCCCCCCCCCAAACCACCCACCTAAACAAGGAGATGCAGCTGACACAAGGGGGATAAGGGGTTTGGGACTTTATAAGAGGCGATGCTCTGCCGAGTCATCTGCCTCCATCCCTGGCAACATGAAATGAAAGTAAGGGGCGTGTCTTGATGTAAGGGGTGTGCCCTGGGGGGGCTCTGGGGCCCGACGGCACACCACAGACACACAGCCGGGTTGTAAGTACTACCTGAAAAGGCTTTATTCTATACCTACAGCCCCCCCCCCCTTTTTATGATAGATTATTGAGAATATTATATATTTTATTTCAGATAGTCAAAGCGGTTTTTCTCCTGACGAGCGGTTGGAAGCCACGAAACGCGTAGAGCCTACACATACCGCCTTGCCTACTTACCAATTTATTCCCGTATGGACCTGCATTATTTGGTTGATGTACCATTGAAAAATGATTCCCTGTTATTATGCTATTATATATTTCCTTCATCGATATGGGTTAAAGGTCTTTGACCATTTAGGTATCATACCTTACTATGTGATATACATATATGTATTTTATTGGAATGTCTATATATTTATTATTTAATTTTTATTTTGTGCAAGTATTGGACGATGTGTTTTATATATATATGAATTTAGATAACGATATTATCCTATGTATCAATAAATACCTTATATATTATTATATCCTTGTAATGAATATTCATTATATTGTATATGCATTCTCATATTAGTCTAGCCTTGCTCCCATTCTTATTGTTATTTTTTACTCATATAACATTCCAATAGCACATACTTCACATAAAGTCCCATCTCTTACTTTCATTTCAAGGAGATGCAGCAGCTCAAGGCTGTACACATGCCATGGCCTGATGCTTTGCTTCGCAGCCACGGCAAAGATTAATGAAATGCACATGGCTGCAGCGCAGTGGGCTGACATTTTCACAGGTAAAACAGGCAGCGAGAAGGAGAAATATCCTCTCTTCGCTGTCTGTCAAACGCCTTGTGAAAAGGTTGTTTTTTAAAGGGGCAACAATATTAGCCACATGCCTGAACAAGGCCTTAGAATCCTTTCAGCCCCCCTTCCCCCCTCTGAGCCCATTTAGATCCCCTTGCTACCCCTCAGAGCCCTCCTCCCTTTCCCTCCCTTATCCCATTGGCAAACATGCCAATCAGTCCTCTTCAGACTGACACCAGCAGTACAGTGGCTTTTTTCTTTTTAGGAACACCATCAATGCAGGGATATTTTTTTCCTTCCAGTGACACCACCGATGCAGGGACATTTTTTGCTTCCAGTGACACCACCAACTCTGGGACTTTTTTTCCTTCCAGTGACACCACCTACACAGAAATATTTTCCGTTTAGTGACACCAACAACACAAGGACATTTTTTTTTTCTTCGCCCCATATGTCTGCACCGATTTTAAACTGTTCACTTTACTGCAGTGTTCCACAACTATTGGTACAACTATTTCAGCACATGCCACAGACATTACATACATTTTTTGCTATATGTCATTGCAGTTAAAGGGGGGAGGAAAAACACAAGTATTGTAACCGTACATAGTATAAAAGGGCCCCAGAGAGCAGAGAAACCCTACAGGGTGTCTAATTCTTCCTAATTCTTTTCAAAACTGAATATATAAATATAAAACTGAACTATATTTTAAAGGGAGTCTGTCAGGCTAGAAACATGGGAACTGCCATTACTCTAGACCTCCAGAGGCGAAGGGTTGGTCAGTTGTGGGAGCACAATGCTTGGAGTTGGGCTTTAGGCTGGGTTCACACTATTGCGAATTGGATGCGGGTTCTCCACATCCAATTATCAATAGCAGGAGATTGTGACTGGCTCTCTATAGAGCCGGTTCACACATCTCCGCAGCGGCTCCTGTGCGTCTTTTGGTCCATTTTCAGGTCCGAATTCAGCCGCAATTCGGGCTGAAATCGGACCTGAAACAGTGAACGGGGACGCACCGGACCCCTGCTGTGAGCCGGAGCGTGCTGCGGTGTGAACCCAGCCTTAAAGTCAAAATGTCAGCAATAGGAAGTTTCCTTCAGTCTCCAGTAAGATTTAGGCTCCCAAAGGTGGCAAGCAAACACGTTTTGCCATGTGAAAAAAACTGCGACAAATGCAGCAAAAGACGTAGTAAAACCGCTCAAACCAGGACTTTGCTGTGTTTTTCGCATGTAGGACAGCCCATAGAAATCAATTGCCTGCCCTATGCGTATCAAACGAAAGATGCAAAAAAAAATTGTTAGAAAGATGCTTGTTTCAGATCGCCAGGGGCAGAGCCAAGGTGGCAAGTGGGAGTGCTATAGCAACCGCAAAAATGTTGCTTTAGTAACAGGAGTATAGCTGTCCCTGATCCTGCTGGCCAGTCCCAGGATTTACTGAATACCATAAGGGCCCTTTCACATGGGCTTTCCGTGTGTGGGTCCATTTTTGATCAGCGAGGAGCGCTCCGCTGATCCCCGGTGAGCCAATGGATGACAGATCCTTCTCCGCTCACTAAGCAGAGATGGAACTATCAGAGTGCCACTCTCCTCTATGGAGATCAGATGAAAACGCACCGCCTGTCCATTTTCATCCGATCTGCTCCAATCCGATTCTTCACACGAATGGAAAAAAGGGTTTCCATCCGTCTGGATTTCACGGACAGGTTCGGATCGGAGAGCGGCGGATGTCAGCGAACATGTCCATGCTAACATCTGCCACTCCATAGGGCTGCATGAAGCGTCTGTTCAGGTCCGCCTGAAAAACGGATAGGCGGACCGGAACGGAAAGCCTGTGTGAAAGGGCCCTTACTATTACTACTATTTACTATTATTTTTATCAGCATCTGAATATAACCAATGTAATAATTTAGTAGCTAAACATAAAATCTATCTATCTATCTATCTATCTATCTATCTATCTATCTATCTATCTATCTATCTATCTATCTATCTAAAATATGGACAGCTGAACAAGAAAGAATGACAGCAGAGTTTGCCTTGCATAAGAGGGACAGTTAGGAGATATGTATCCTACAGCTAAAACAATAAAGAAAATGAGTCTGTAATAATAGATGTAATAATAGACTGAATACAGTGTTACTATAGTCTCTGCTTTACTAATTTAAATATGCTGCCCTCTTGTGGTCTGCATAGAGCTGTACATACAGTACATCATCCCACAGTACATTCATTACAAAGCGTATAGAATATATTGTAACGTTGTACAAGGCGAGGTGATCGATGGACAATAAGTGTCACCTCGCATGCATTCATTTGCAGTGGACTAAGGTGGAATCCGCTCCAGGTTTTACCAGCCACCTTGCCAGGGTTGGTTCCAGATTTTGTGGGCCACTGGAGTCCACCATCAGGTGGTTTAAATAATCAGGAGGAGAGCAGAGTTTTGCTCTGGCCTGGGACTCAGGAGCGATCAGCCTGAGAGAGCTGACGTATGGAAGTTTGCTTATGGACTGAGACAAAAGGTTGACACTGTCTTGTGGGTGTCTGGGAGAAGCCCTGCACCGCTCAGTTAGGAAAAACTGAAATGTTTAATTAGTGCCTGGATGGCAAGAATGTATTTTCTGTTTTGATTTCTACATGCAACCTTTTAAATAAACAACATCGTTCCAAATAAATTTTCCAACGTACATCTTTAGTTTTGTCTTTTATGTAAGAACGGTAGGTCCGTGATTAATTTGTAAAGTCAAAAAGGATTGACTCGCCACGTCCCGAAGAGGGTCTGTGGGTGTTCTGTCACAGTTGGAAAACAGAGTCAGGTATTCGTTTGAAGGTATGCAGTCGAGAGAGTCCGACTAGCGAGGACTCAGGGTCCGGTCTCGTTTTGAGACGAGAGGAGGACTAATAAATTTGGTGGACTACCACCTGAGGTCACCGGGTGTTTTAGACCTTGGTTGGGACCGTTCCACCGACCATTTTGGACCTCGCCTAAGGTGGAATCAGGTGACGTTTACTTACGTACGCTCCACTGTGAATAACAGGTAGCTAGTGGAGCGGAACATGTTGCAATGTTATATAAGATATGCG
>BLSH010535872.1:958560-973360 GCA_018402905.1 Glandirana rugosa | reverse complement strand
CCCATTTATTTGTAGGGCACTTGCCCTAGTTTGAAGATGATTTTAGAACAGTTATATGGCTTCTACCGTTAATTAATACTTTTCAGACACAGTTTGAAGATGATCCACATTCACCTCCATTTTTGCTTTTTTTATGTTTTTATTTTTTTAAAAATATTTACAGTTATTTCCCTGTCCCCATTTTTTTGTAGGCCACTTGCCCTACCCTTACCCCCATTTTACTTCCTTTTGCAGCCCTCTGGGGCTTTCCAGGACTTTCCTACAGCCATTTTTGTGCCTAAAAGTTCGGGTCCCCATTGATTTCAATGGGGTCCCGTGTCCGTGCGATCGTTCGGGTTCCGTCCGGACCCGGACCCGGACTTTGTCACGAAGTTCGGACGGACCAGCAGAACCCGAACTTCCAGGTGTTCGCTCAACTCTAATCACGTGGTAAAGGGCTGCTGTCATTGGCCCTTTACCCTGGTCCGTGACACGCCGGGTCTGGGAGACACAACGGTTACGGACACTCCCGGGTGCACGCCCCAGGGGGCGCGCGGGAGCATGATTCCGGGAAGACGTCCATGGACACCCTCCCAGAATAATACAACCGCAATGTAGATGTCTTTCGTCTATAGCGCGGTTGGCAAGTGGTTAAGCAAACCTGCCATTTGACCTGCCTTTTTCCAGGGAAGGTGATTCCCCACTAAGCTAACCCCCACACTATATATAGGGGGAGTCATTAACCAGCGGTTCGCAGATGTCACTGTGAACCAGTGTGCGATTCAGGTGCAAAGCGGGAACACGCACTGAATTGCAGGGTTTCCCGCATCACACCAGTGTGAGTCGGGACTAAAAGATTTATTTTGTAAATATATACTGTATATAAGTGGGATTGACTCCATTACTTCCCGGGTGGGCCAATATGTTGACTTCTTCTTACAGCCTTTGGTCAAACAAACCCCCTCGTTCTTGAAGGACACTAAGGACGTTATCAACCTCTTGAAACAGACACCAATATCTACCGAAATCTTGATGGCCACAGCCGATGTGGCATCTCTCTACACATGTATACCCCATGAAAGAGGTATGGAGGCGGTTACAGACTTTTTATCCACTGATGCCACCCTCTCGGAGATACAAAAAAGCTACATCATTGAGCTCTTGGAGTTCGCCGCTACGCATAATTACTTCTGGTGCGATGGTGGTTTCTATCACCAGGTCAAGGGGGTAGCCATGGGGGCTAAGTTTGCCCCCAGCCTGGCCAACCTATTCATGGCCAAATGGGAGGAGGATGTCGTCTATGCTCTCCACCAACCACAGTTGGTTCTGTGGGCCAGGTATATTGACGACATCCTCCTCCTGTGGAGTGGTACAGAACAAGAACTGGACCAGTTCTTTAATGTTCTGAACTCCAACGACAGGGGCATTTCCCTCTCCTATGAGTGCAGTAGGACCAACCTACACTTTCTCGATTTGGAAATAATGATTAGAGATGGAGTCATCAGCACAAGGACTTACTTTAAGCCCATGGACAGGAATGGGTATATTCCAAAGGACAGTTGCCACCACGAATCGTGGCTAAGATCAGTCCCACAAAACCATTTCCTCAGAATCAGAAGAAATTGCTCCAACGTGGAGGACTATACCAACCAGGCTGAGATACTGCGGAAAAGGTTCCTTGAAAAAGGTTATGAGGAGGACAATGTGAATGAAGAAATGAATAGGGCACTTCTAACAAATAGGGCATCACTCCTGGAAGAAGCGAATAAGACCAATTCCACTGATCACAACCAATTCAAATGGTCCTTCCTTATATAATTTTCTTTACAGCATAGACAAATCCAGAACATTTTCAAGAAGCACTGTAATGTTCTCCAAAGTGATAAAATTTTGGGGCTATTATTACCCCCCAGGGCCAAAGTGGTGTTCAGAGGTGCACCTGCTTTAAGAAACAGGGTTGCCCCGAATGTAACGGAGCCCCCTCGGAAGCCAAGTTTCTTTCAGGATATGAAGGGATTCTACCCGTGCCGAAGATGCAGGGTTTGCAAACTAAATCACTTAAAAAACAGGAAGATTTCAGAGTTCTCATCCACTATAACCAAAATCTCTTATCCCATCAAATGTTTCTGCACCTGTGACACTAAGAATGTGGTGTATTTGCTGACATGTCCCTGTGGAAAACAATATGTGGGAAAGACCACAAGGACCTTCTCTATACGTGTCAGCGAACACATTACCAACATCATCAAGGGCAAGACAAATCACAGTGTGCCGAAACATTATCTCAGAGCCCATGATAGGAACCCAAAAGGTACCACCTTTGCAGTTATAGACCGCTATATTCCACCTTGGAGAGGCGGTGATACAGTTAGAGGGGTGTCCCAGCAGGAAGTATTCTGGATTTTCCAACTTAAAAGCTTCACCCCTCATGGTTTAAACATTGATTGGGACATCAATGCATTCATTAATAAGTCCTGATTTACCCTCTGCATATTCGATTTTTTGTCTACTAATGATCCCATATTTACCTGTTTCACTTCCAGCTATAATGGGTAACTTGGTGTTGTGATAGCGACCCACCCGTTAGTAACATTTTTTATATATATTTTGTAATTATTATTTTTTAATTATTTACATTTAGGTGTTTGGGCAGAAGTGCTTGAGCACAAGCGTTATGACGGTCCTTGATCATGCACTTTATACACATGCTTAGATGGTCAATTATTCACTTTATTGCCACTGACAGCACAGTTTAATAATAATTTAATATTATAATATAATATAATAGTATCCATCTACTTAGCTTGCCGGTTTGGATCTGTGTGAAGCCTCCTCTACATGTTTTTGTATGCGTAATGTTATTGTATAATTTTTATTTTGCCTAAGGTTTACATAGGTTCTTATTTCAATACCCTCCATGCTGGTTTCTTCCATACTCCCATGTTGGTTTGTTATAATTGTTTCGTCACAATATTCTGCACTATTATTCACTTTTGTTCACGCTTTCTTCATATTTACGCTAATATCCCCTCCTTCCCGGCACGACAGGAGGAGCGGCATTGGAACGCATGTTTGCGTTCATCGCCCCACTTCCTGTTTTTCTATCACGTCACTTCCATATCACATTGCCTCTAAACCGCATGCGCGTCATTGGAACGCAAGCCGGGGCTCGTTACATCACTTCCTTTCCAGCCTGTCCGTCACGACACGTCCGCTGGACGGCTTTTTACTAAGCCAAAGAATTTTACCTTTGCTCCTTTGCGGTCTTTTTCCCGCCACACTCCCATTCACTGGTTTCACTGGTGTACACCTTTCATCGCTGGTTGGGGCAGTCCCGAAACCGGAAGTACGTCAGTGGAATGCTGACAAGATCGGTCTCTAGGGACAATGTTTCTTTTCCGCTCTGATCCTGGCCCCCCAGGCGGTAATTCACTACGGATGTAGTCTAGTCTAGTTTCTATTGATTTTCATGTATTTTAATTAAGTGTTATTGGTACACCAGTGACACAGGAGGAACCGGAAATGACGTCACTGGAACGCACGCCGGTCCGCCATGACCGGAAGTGCGCTTCCTAAACCTGCTACTGAATGGGCTATAAATATGCAGCATTTCAGGGGGTCAGCAGCCCCCAGACGACGTCTACTAGGACGAAACGCGTCGGACGTTGCTGACCCTGGATTGCTGCATGTGTTTTTATCGATATTTATTTGATGTTTGCTACAAGCTTGTGGACTTTTATATCTCCAATAAACCTGCTCCTCTTAACTGAGGCTTTTTTACGCGATGGAGAGTCTTCTCTTCTTTCTATATCCCTGACGTGAGTTTGGCCTATCCGGTACCTCCTGGGTGACCCCATTGAGGATCACCTTTCTTCGGACCAAGCAATTAGGATGAGCAGACGGACGCAGGACAAAGTGACTCCCTTCACTTGTGTCGACTGCCCTGGTCGCGAGTGGATTGTGTGACGCGATTCCTTGGGACCATAAGGAGCCAGGATTATAACATATATTTGGGCCCATATATGTCTGCTGTCTGGTAAGCCTTTAATTCACTAGGGTGGGGAAGATCAAGATTCACCCATTTTGGTTGCTGCATCTATTTATTATACGTGGACGACACGTGGAACTGATTCCTCCTTACAAATCAATCCAAAGTTTTTCCACCTACCTAAGAACTGTTATTGCATCCTGAATACACCTTTAACATTATATGAGGGACTGACTATCTCCTCTGATTCATTCATATATACATTGTTGGACTTTATACCATTTTTGTTTCAATTGATTTATTTTTATTATTCTTTTACATTGTCGAATTATGTACACCATTCATTCTGGTTAATTCCAGTATTTCTGGTGAGGTAGTGTGTGGTCATACAGCTATATAACTAGGGGTCATAAGACCACATAGTGTTCTACAGGTTCCTCTGACACATTTTGCACCCATTTCAAATGAACATTTTTTGTCTTACTTAGCCTCACCTGACACTCTTGGGTTGATTACCCGCTGTTTTAGATCATATTTGGTTAGCGCCATTTTACTATAATACTTCTGTTCACGACTGGTTTGGTCGCTATTTGGCTGCTTACCCTGCTTTTTAAACAAGCTTAGCGCGGTTTACCCCTCCTTTCTTTCCCATATACTGTATATACGTATACACACAAATATACACAATAGCTTTTTTTTTGACGGAGTGGCAGTTCATGGATCAAGGTCCATTTCTTCAGGAGATGACATGTATCACATAAAAGGTATGGCATAAAACCATATATATTCCACTGCAGGGGCCAAGGAAGGCAGCAGAAGAGGGAACCACAGGGGGCCAAGGGTGTCAGGACCAGGGAAGGAGGGGGGAGAGGAATACTTCAGCTCATGGTGCCGCGGCCCTCCGAGCAGAAGTGGGAGCTGGGTATCTGTCAAAACTAGGTACCTGCCCCCCCCCTAAAAAAAATTACATGCCAGATGTGGCATGTCAGGAATCCTTAAAGCGGAAGTTAAAATTTTGGGTACTCCGCTTTAAAGTGGTTTAAGGAAGGTAAAAAACGTCTATGTGCAGCTCCCCTTCCCCAATACTTACCTGAGCCCAATATCAATCCAGCGATGTGCATGTGATCAGCAGCTCTCCCAAATCTCTCCCTCCTCATTGACTTAGACACATCAGTGGGAACCATTGACTCCTGCTGCTGTCAATCACAGCCAGTGAGGAGGGAGCCGGGGACGAGGCTGAACCGCACTCTGTATTGTCTTATGCATGCACAAGTGCCCCCATAGCAAGTGGCTTGCTATGGGGGCACTAAGCAGGGAGGATATGCCCAGAGTGCTGGCAGGGGGCCCCAGAAGAGGAGGATTATGGCTGCTCTGTGCAAAACCATTGCACAGAGCAAGTCAGTATAACACGATTATCCCTTTAGTATCACTTGAATGCATTCCCTGCCCTGCTGCATCTCTTCTCTCCACACTTCCTAGTTTTACAGGAGCCTCTGGCAGCATCGGGAGTCATAGGCTGTCAGTAAAAAAAAGTAAGGAGGGAGCGGGGGCATGGCTGACCCGTGCTGTGTGTGACTATTGATGTACACAGCCTGGCTCAGGAGTGTGCCTACACATGTGCTCCTATAGCACATGGCTCGCTATGTAGGCACACACAGGACAGGCGGAGTGGACAGCGCAGGTGGGATCCTCCAGAAGAGGAGATAAGATAATACTATTGCACAGATCAGGTTAGTATAAACCTCAAAAAGGTTTACAATCACGTTAAAGTCCAAGTAACGTTAAGTCCAAGTATGTACGTGGGTCAATTGGAAGCCAGTGAGGTCATTGCTAGGAGACCACTCACTTGGTGCAGCATCAACCAATGCGACATAAGCAAAGTCTGTTGCCAGGATACCAAAGACTGCATAATAAAATTGTATTGGGTAAGTTGCTGGAGAGGATGGGGGTAGGTGGTGCTGCTCCATGAGCTAGATAGGTGTGAAAGGAATATTGACTCAGGACAATCACCAGGCTAGCCTTAGGCCGACCAATAGAATCCTCAGATCTGGGGACACCCGTTGAGACACAGGAAACACACAAGGTATGTGCTCAAAAGATGTCAGTTAATTAAAAATTAGCATGGCTCTTTTATTACAAAAAGGAAGGCGGGGTTAGTTAATGCAGGCGTGAATCATTAAACAATAGGACAGAATTTGGTAACTTTCTGTAACATGCTGGTCCTGCAGTGAGTAATAGCCCCCACCCTTGGAATTAGTAATTTCTCTAAAACAGATACATTGCCTGAGCATCGACTTGGCTATAAACATAACTCCAAGGGCATAGATGAGAAATCATTTACAAGACTTCTATTGTAGTCTCAATAAGACATTATACTGCTCAGACCTAAAACGGAGTTTGCTTTATAAAATGGAGTCTATATTGTTAAGCAGACGCAAACAAATAAACACCAATATTCCTTAAATCCCATCTAAAATCATATTTTAATATATGATGTCTTACCTCTTAGGTTTATAAGTGGCTTTCATAAGACTAAGGTATATTTTGTTAGTAGCAGCAGGGTCAGGGGTATGGGTGACCATTACAATGATGCATAGCACAACTTTATAGCAGGCATACAGAAAGAGCAAAATTAGCAGGATTAAAATAATTGCCATTGCGATTTCTTTAAGCCATGAAAAAATTTACCCAAACCCCCCGAAACCTTTAAAAGGGTTTGATCCATCCTCTCCTATACTCCTAGCTTCCTTTATCAGACTATCTACCTCCTCCCTTTGTTTGTCTATTATATCATAGTAGTCACGGACTGTCAGACTGGCATTGTGTATCCATGTACAACATTCATAATCCTCAGTGACCTCACATAACCCAAGCGCTCACACTTTCTATTGCCAGGTCATGCATTTCTACTTGTTTCCGTAGGAAACCTTTTCATTAATTCTATTCCCCATCCTGTCCAGGAGGGGAACCATGACCAAGCCATATCTCATTTTAGAAATAAATCTCCTTTTTTCTATTTTTCCCTTTTGTTCCTTACAGTAAGTTGATGTTTTGGGTGAGGGCTGACCTTTTGTTGGGAGCATTTCCTAAATTAAAACACCAATCAGGGAACTGGGTCTGGGCCTGTACAGTAAAAGGAATGGTCCTGTAAGAGAATGACTCTGAAATATTCTGAATAGAAATAGAGGGAGTACCATTCAGAAAAGGGAAAATGTTAAGAGCAAATGCTATCAAAAGAATTCTAGCTGTGCTAGGGTGAAGTTTGCTGCAAATCCAGCATTTGTCAAATCCTGATTTCTGAGCATAAGCATACTTGAATTTCAGCAAAAGTATTTTTTTCTGAAAAGGAATCAGATACTGTATCCATCCCTTCAACATCTCGTTTGGTTCTATTCCCCACTTCAGAGGGGATTTTACCACACATGCCCCTCAGGGCACCCAAGACCTTAGGGTGGTAGATACAGTTAGCGATGATCCATGTGGGGACAAACACAAGGAGTGTTATCAAGCACAGGAGGGCCAAGGCCTTCCCAGAGGTCTGTGGTGTAGTAAGCATGGTCATCTGTTTCAGAGACTTTATCATCTGTTTCACTCACTATTCAAGGATTTATTTCACCTGCTTCACCCCCTGTACCTTTGCCTTGCTTCAGAGGTTTTTGGCTCACCTTCTTCACTCGACTTGCATGTATCCAGGACTGGGAGTTCTCCACCAAGATGGCTGTTCTTCTTAATGCAATCACCTTTGTGGGAGGTCCGAACGGGTACTCTTGCTTCCTGTTTCGGTTCAGTTGTTGTATGACCACAGCATCTCCTACTTGGAATGGGTGAGTTGGTTCCTGCTAAATTATCCACAAAAGGATAAATGAAGTAATACTCTGTCCCACATACACGGGCGACATAATCTTGTGACAAAAACACTGACTAGCGTCTCTATACAGGTTACATGGGGATGGCCATGGGTCTTAAGGCACTACTCCATCAGGATATACAATATATTTATATTGATACTAATACAATTATTGGCTATTCTAGCCATACAATAAAAAGTATAATAAAAAATAATACACCAGTCCACAAAACCATAAAAAAGAATTACAAAAGAAAAACAATTTAAATATATTTATAGCTATCTAGCCATCTGTGGTCATAGAAATTAATGAAATGTCATTCTGATAATGCAATAAAGTTGGAAGAAAAAAAAAGTACATAGTGGGATGTGTTTGGCCCACAGTCACCTTCTGAACAAAGACATCCAAGGATGGCTCACACAAACACTTGCCCTCAAAGGATGTTTTGTTACGTTGCTTTTTGCAGTAAACTTCTGCCAACCAAAATTTGAGCCTATATAGGGATAAATGTGATCCTTACTGACTCATCCACTTCATATATCTTATTAAAGTAATAGTAAAAACAGGGGCGTAACGATAGGGGTTGCAGGGGTTGCAATTGCAAGCGGGCCCCATGGTCCAGGGGGCCCATGTGCCTCCCTTGTACACCTGAATAGGAGGGATGGCGGGGTGGCATTTAGAGGACCCAATCGCCTCCATTTTCCTCTATCCAGTTTACTTGTCTTCTGCTGTTCCCAGGGCCCCTGTGTGCTTCCCTGGTCCCCCTGGGGCCTGCTGCAGAACTTGTGAAAGGGCCCCACTGCAGTACCGTAATAAAGGGACCCACGAGAGGAGTAAAGGGCCCCAGGATGAGTGGGAAGAGGGAAGGGCCCTGGCCAGGGGTCAGGGGGCCCTTCATAATTTCTTGCACCGGGGCCCTGAAGGTTCTAGTTACGCCTCTGAGTAAAAACATTGATCAATTATATTAATATAGAAATATAAGAGTGCTTTAAAGTAAAGAGTCCATTACACTAGTAGTGGTTAATATTAGTATACATACATTCACTCATATATGTGTGGCATATACAGTATAATGCTTAATATAGTTATAACTTTTATTTCATATATAAGTTGTTAAAATTGTGTTTGAATATTTGTTGCCGCTTAGAACGTGTCATCTTTGGTCAACATGGAAAGTACCTCATACATCAGTAGGTAAATTGTTGAGCAGTAGTGTCTGTTACTTGTGATAAGAAACCCTATAAAAGGATGGTCTGTAATCTGCTTAATCAGAGCACATGAACGGCTCCATTAAGGGCAGTGCTCTCAATACAGCTGTATTAATAAACATATAATTCTGAGCTCCTTGTCTGTGGACTGCATTATTTCAGATAAAGAAAGTCTGAAGTCCAGCCCACCCTATTCAAGCCACAGGACCCTCCTCATATGGATGGAAATCATACCCAAGCTAGATAGCTGCCATATGGAGTCCTCCAAGGCATCAACTGAGAAATTCAAAGCCCTCAGGAAATCCTCCAGGTATTGCCAGATAGGTGGGTTCTTTGGTTGGGCTTCTCTGGAACAAAGCATATGCTTTGCCCATACTTTAAGGGCTTGGCAAACATCCACTGCAGCCACCGCCGGCTGCAGCACTGCATCCAACAGTGAGAAAGACGCCTTGAAGATGGTCTAAAACCCCTTGTCTGTGCAGTAGCATCCTTTTTGTCCGGGACCTCATCCACTGGGACCATCAGGGTCTTATTCAGATAGGAAATGGCTGGGTGAAAAGATGAAAAACCCCATCTTTCTTTACAAATCATCTTCCTCAGCATCCACCCCCTCATTAAACGCACAGATGTTCCCCCTAACACTTCATTCTCCTGCAAAAGGGGGGGGGGGGGAGATAAAAGAGTGTGCCTCTGCTTGCATTTTTGACGTTTCAACCAAGCGAGAACCCCTGAGAGCTGTTCACACAAATCAGAAATGGCTGCTGAAAATTCCTCTGTAGACATAAAGGAACTGAATGCCTGTGCCCATGAAACAGTGGGAATAAGAGATAAGGGCAGGGATTCAGAATTAAGCTCACCCTTAGGGGAGCCATTGCAGGACAGACTATGCAAAGGGACTTCTCTACCAGATAGAGAGATTTGGGAGCTCACCCCATTGTCCTTCCCTCCCACCTCTTTGCCATGGTTTGCTGAGGTAATAGATTCATATGTCCCTATATAGGAGCGGCCTCCAGCTGAGTGTCTGGTAAGAACCAGGACACCTGAAACAAAAGCCCACAGTAGGTGTACTTGTGGATCTCTTATCAGCCTCTGTGCCTGTGTGTTGGATGAATTTGCTGCAGCTGTAGGAGAAGATGCTGCAGTAAGACACACTGGAATGCACATGTGTCTGAAAAACTCAAGATAGTGCCCATGCTCGCACTGGTGTTATGGTGTCAGAAATATTCTTTTATTTGGTGCAGTCCTGCCTTTTTCACACATGGTTACTGCTGTATAGCGCTTCATTGAGGGCACAGCAACCCAACAACAATATAACCATGTACCAGCCAGCCAGCACACAAGGAGCACTCAGGGATCACCACACTTACACCACTGGTAGGGATACTTACCATCTGGCTGTAGGGCCATGTAGGGCCCAAACTTCACCCATCACAGCATGCTCTGAAGGGCCTTCAGGGACACGATTCCTTTGCAGGCGATTACCACCTTGGACTTGTACAGTACCCTGCCAGTGAGGTTGTGAACTATGTAGTATCCCAGTGATGGCTGCCATCAAGGACCCATTACATACAGGCTGTCCCTGAACCACCATAGCAGGATCTGGGTACTGTCATTCTGGGGCCGATGCTTGTAGGTGACCGATCTAGATAGTGCTTTTCTCTTACACCCACAGGGGTGTACAGAAGAGGCAAGAAAAGACCTAGGAAAAAAAACTCCCTGGAAAGGAATCTTCATAGAGATTTCACAGACTCATCTATCACCTAAGTAGTTCAACAATGCTATGATATACACAAAATAGTAACCACACAATCTACAACTAGCTTTTAAAATAAGATGCACATGGAGGGGCATTGCATTGTAAACACAAACAGACAATATTCTAGCACACTTACCAGCTAGCCTGCAAAATAAAAAAAGACCGTGTACAACAATCTATGTTAAAAACAGAGGTTTTAGTTTCATACATTTGCAAATATATGTGGAAGCCGCACTGCTTCACCAAGGTTCCTGTGTAAAGTGTGGTGTTAACTCTTAAATTTGAGAGTCTCCAAGTAGGAGCATAAATGTCACTGGATAAATTAATGGCAGGTATGCCAGGAGGGAGCCCATTTTTCCTTTAAGACACAGATCTCTGTGAATTAATGAACTACAAGTCATGTCTTCCACCATAGTAGATGGCATGTAGTTCTCAATGAACTGTGAGGGCACTGATGAGCGTGCTCATAGTCCATTCACAAACTCTGCAGCTTTCAAACTGACAGCCTGTGCAGAGGTACGGACTGAAATCTGTCGGGCTTGTCTGCATGAGCCTGACACTGACCGACTCATCACAGGTGCAATACTGTGCATGCTACAGTGGGGGGAAAAAATGTGCAGTTTTATTGTTTCCCAAAAGGTGAACTTACTGTATCCTTTACCCTAGGTTCACACCTATGCGGCTGCGCTTTCTGTGTTTTTTTTCCACGTTTTTACCGTGTTTTCCCCTGCAGTTTTTGCCACGATTTGCGTTTTGCAATTTTTTATGTTTTTTTGGGGGGGAAATTTGTTGCTAGGCAGATTTAAAAACGCAAATCATGGCAAAATCACGGTAAAAAACCAACCCTTGCGTTTCTGGTGCAGCTCCATTGAAGTTTATTGCATGCAAAATGCAAACTGCAGTGAGAAATGTCCCCGACCCTTTCCAAAAAACACAACGCTACAAAACACACACATGTAAACTACATCCATACGAAACCATGTTAAATGGACTGTAGTGCGTTTCTGCAAACTGCAAAACACTGTAAAAAAATGCATAGGTGTGAACCTAGACTCAAGGGTGGAATTTCACTCCACACTGTAAATTTCCTCTCGCTTCCTGTTACAGCTCTGGGACAGTAAGTGAAGGCAAAAAAAAGCAGTTTTAACGCTTCCCTACTTCATTCAAGACTAAAAAAACACACACTTGAAAGAGATTCTTTAGTATAAAAAAAATGTTAAAGTCAGCAACTACAAATACTGTAGCTGCTGACTTTTAATAAAAGGGACACTCTCCTGTCCAGGGATCAAGTACTGTCCTCAATGGGGCTGGTTCTTCACCCGTCTTCTGGTCCCTGATGCCAGCATGTTTAGTGTGGGAAGTCAGCTATGACTCCTTGTGGCTTCACAGCCAACTCCCCACTATGCTTGCACAGGCCGTGATGCACTTTGTAAATGGTCCGACAGCTTCCTGGGACCTGTGGACTTGTCCCAAAAGCAGAATGGGGTCACTAGTGCAGACCTCATGCATGCTCAAAAGTAACACCTTCCTTCTCCTATACCATAAGGCTAGGTTATATTGGGGCTCTGTGCGATTGGTTCGGGCCCAGTTACTTATGGGGAAACCTGCTGCTAGCCAAACCCGTCGCTACCAGAGGACTTGTCACCTTTGCCAGGTACCACGCTTTATGACAGGCTGCTATACATTCCAACCAGTTCATGGTTACCCGAGGCAACTACTCTCCATGTCCGTGTATTGACCATCTTCTGAAGGGACCTCTTTCTTGTCCTTCTGGGGTTTTTTGTGTTTGGTTACTAGGCCACTGGACTTTTGTGTTTGGTTACTAGGCCACTGGACTTTTGTGTTTGGTTACTAGGCCACTGGACTGCACCTAGGGTGAAATCCCACTAAGTGAAGGGTTAGAAAATATAATGCATTCCTTATCCAGCAGGCTGGGAATTTTTTGATAGCCCGATAAGCACCTTAAGTTGGGTTGATCCAGGTTAATAACTTATTGCTAACCCTTCACAGTGGCCTTGCTTCTGTAGCACCCTCTAGTGCTAGACTAGTGCAGGTAAATTTGTTTTTGTTACAATAGTAGTTGTGTGAGTCTGTTAATTGAGTCAGTATATTGTAGGTCAGGCTGGAGGGTTCTACATGTCAGGCCTCTGGTACCTCCCCCTGGTTATTGAAACTTGGAGAAGTTTCTGGAAGCTAGTGGGTGGAGACCAGGAGGTGCTAATCTGCATACTTGAGGGAATTCGGGGAAACCCCCGGGCAGAAGGTCTGGGAGGGTGGCTGGATCAGCCCTCAAATATTGTGGAGCCTGGCCAGCAAGGGAAGTTGGGTGGCAGATGGAGTGAGGAAGCTGTGTCGTGTGGCCTGGGAGGGGACCCCAGGCTGAGGGGGGCTCTACCTCCAGGCTGGGAGCTGAGAAAGGAAGAAGGACAGAGGGATCTCTACTATCCTATGGTCTCGGTTGGGAGATATCCTGGCTTGTGAAGAAGGACCTGTACAGTAGGAGGCCTGAACAGTTGTCTCTTCTGAGGCAGCAGGAGGGTTAAAGTTGCCAGATGTAATACCGAGCAAGCTTTTCTGGGACTGTGCTAGCAAGCTGTGACCCAATTCCCTGTCCTGGGACATTTCATTGAGCAGCCAGGTGGGCTGGCATTTTCAGGAAAGGGGACATAGGGCTCCTGCAGGATGAGATACCTACAGTCAAGTGTATGTTCATTTTTCTAGATCACATAGAGAAGGAAGTTGTCCTCATCATTGTTCTTCAGGTCAAATTGGGCATCCCATAAATCCCATACCCTATCCAAATTATTTTCCCCAATAAAACAACAAAAACATGTTGTTGGACGGTTTCCTTTTCTCTGAATGAGAGTTGAAAATGCATGTTGCCTGGCTGTGCAGAAATAGGGGGATCCAAAATCCAGTGGCCCTTACGGGGTAATGCTACACTTCATGTGTGCTTTACAGACCCTATCCCTTCAATATGCCATGTTCCACCATGCATCCCTTGAATAACTTCAGACCAGGCTCAAGAACAGTTCAAGAACTTTACTAAAAGCACTTCAGGAACATTACAGCATTTAAGTGCATCTCAGCCAATTTCATAGATTACTACTTTATGACTGATCAGGCGTACCTGAAAAGGAGAGATTCCATATACACTATATTGTGAAAAGTATTGAAATGCCTGCCTTTACATGCACATGAACTTTATTGTAATCCCAGGCTTAGTTCGTAGGGTTCAATATTGAGTTGGCCCACCCTTTGCAGCTATAACAGCTTCAACTTTTCTGGGAAGGCTGTCTACAAGGTTTAAGAGTGCGTCTATGGGAATGTTTGACCATTCTTCCAGAAGCACATTTGTGAGGTCAGGCACTGATGTTGGACGAGAAGGTTGAGGTCTGGACTCTGTGCAGGCCAGTCAAGTTCCTCGACACTTGCTCATCCATGTATTTATGGACCTTGCTTTGTGCACTGGTGCGCAGTCATGTTGGAACAGGAAGGGGCCATACCCAAACTGTTCCCACAAAGTTGGGGGCATGAAAATGTCCACAATGTCTTGGTATGCTGACGCCTTAAGAGTTCCCTTCACTGGAACTAAGGGGCCAAACCCAACCCCTGGAAAAACAACCCCACACCATAATCCCCCCTCCACCAAATGATTTGGACCAGTGCACAAAGCAAGGTCTATACAGACATGGGTGAGCGAATTTGGGGTGGAGGAACTTGACTGGCATGCACACTCGACCTCAACCCGATAGAACACCTTTGGGATGAATTAGAGCAGAGACTTCGATCCAGGCCTCCTCGTCCACATCAGTGCCTGACCCCACAAATGGGCTTCTGGAAGAATGGTCAAAGATCCGGTAACTTATTGTACCTCTCGTCGTTTTTGCGGGTTTTTTTAATGCAATTTTTTACGGGCACACATACTCCGGAATCCTGACACAGATATCCCTAGAAACTGGTAAGAAGGTCTTCGGGTAAACACCCCAGTCCGTGACTACACCTGCTCCTCCGGACCTAG
>BLSH010535872.1:946945-958550 GCA_018402905.1 Glandirana rugosa | reverse complement strand
CAGAGACGAGATTAAGTAGGGTTTCCACAAGATAGCCCAACTCCAGCTCACACGTACGGTCAGTTCAAAGAGGTGGGGTTTGAACGAGTAGGTACAGAAATACCTGAAACGAAACACGTGACCAGGTTTAGTAAACCACCTCCCCCCTAATACCACACCCCAACAAAAAGGTCCCCAACCCAAACCGGGGAATCAAGGTCACTTCCCTTGAGAATTCCGCAGTCGTATGGTTCTGTAACACCTGTAAAAGTACGGGGGTTGAAACACCCTTGTCAAACCCATACCGGGGAAGGACAAGGTTGTACCCTTAAGAGTTCCCTTCACTGGAACTAAGGGGCCAAACCCAACCCCTGGAAAAACAACCCCACACCATAATCCCCCCTCCACCAAATGATTTGGACCAGTGCACAAAGCAAAGTCCATAAAGACATGGATGAGCAAGTTTGGGGTGGAGAAACTTGACTGGCATGCACACTCGACCTCAACCCGATAGAACACCTTTGGGATGAATTAGAGCAGAGACTTCGATCCAGGCCTCCTCGTCCACATCAGTGCCTGACCCCACAAATGGGCTTCTGGAAGAATGGTCAAAGATCCCTATAGACACAGTCCTAAGGCCTCATACACACGGGCATTTTTTAACGTAATTTTTTTGGGCGTTTTTGCTGCTCTCCATGTTATTCAATGGCCCTCTAAAAACGCTGACGTTTTTGAGCAGTAGAGGGCGTCGGCGTTAGTGAGCTGTTTCTAGAACGCGGGACCAGCGCATTCTGAGGCTGTTTTGGCGTTTGACGCTAATCGGCAAAACGCTCACTAACGTTCACTAATGCCTACTAACGCCGTACTGGCGTTAACCGGCGTTTTTGACGCTGGCATTTTTTTTTTTTTTTAAATTGTCATTAGACAATTTATTGATAAACAAACACAGGAAATTCCTGTAAAAAATTACCCAAAGCTCCTTTGCACCCCAGGGGAATTGTGGGTCGTCTAGGGGAAGGAGAAGAAGGAGATCTTAAAATGGCTGCAGGAGTGATCCAGACTGCGTTGATTGCTGCAGTGGAGGCCCACCCTGCGCTTTGGGAGGTGAGTCACCCGAACTATGGTGACCACCTCCTGAAGATCAAGTTATGGACAGAAATCGCTGCGTCCTTATTACCCGCTGGGAAAACATGACCCCGATGGTGCAGCAGGAAAACAGTAAGTACATTTTTAATGCCAGTTCTGTATAGTAATGTGTTTAGTGTAATGCAGAACACTCGCGTATTTTTTTTTTTCTCATATTAGGGAAGAAGTTGCAAAAGCGTAGAGACATCACGGACAAGGAGAGAGCTTCCACATCAGGGGCAGCTGCACCTGCTAAGAAGCCCCATACACATGCCGAAAACCTGATGTTAATGCGGCAATCCATATTAAATAGCAGCAGAGAGTGAGTTTAGTTAAATTCTTCTTTTTTTTTTTTGTTATTTTTTTATTAGAAAAAATTATTTTCATTAATTTTTTTTTCTTTTAGAACAACCTCCAATATATCGGGGAAAAAAAGGCAGCGGGAGCTGGAGCCGGACCCAAAATTGGAGACGGAGCAGTAGGTGGACAGACCCTCCACCAGCGCCGCGGCACAGGCATCCTCCCCTGGCAGTGATGTTGGCTGCCCCGCCACGGAGCCAACACCTGAGGTAAGTCTCCGCCTGTGTGCATGACCATCGCAATGTCTGTTTTTCTATGTAACTGCATACCAATCAATTTTGATTTTTTTTTTGCAGGCACCAAGCGTCAGGCAGGATCGCGGGGAGGTGCCCACTCGCCTCGGTGTACGCGGCCCTGGGCGTGGCCGCAGTCAGCGACAGAGGGGTGGCACGGTCTTAGACACAGAGGGAGAGGATAGGTTCCTAGCACTGCTGAGCGAGGTGCGACAGGAGAGGCGGGGCCTGGATCCTTTTTTGGACCCAAGGAACAGAACCGCCTCTTTCTGTCGCTACCTTTATCATAAAATAGAGGACGTTGGGGAAGAACATCGGGTGGGGTGTATGGATCGGTTGAATGAAGTATGTACGGAGTATAAGAGGATAAATACTCCTTCAACCGATCCATACCCTTCATTTCCCATTCCCCCAATGTCCTCTAGTAGCTCAGCAGTGCTACGACCCCCCTCTCTCTACCAGCCCCCTCCTCAGCACCAGCCACCACCCGCCATGCCCCAGAACCCACATCCTCACCAATTTTATGTGGACGGTCCACCTCCACTCCAAGCTCCTCAATATCGGGAGCACCAGCCCCACGCCCCCCCCCCCTCCAGCACAACCCCCCTATCCCCATGGTTCCCAGCCAACCTACCAGGATTTCTAATTTAAATAAAAAAATGTTTTTGATTCAAGCATTATTGTTTTGGAGTTAGTATTTAAATAGGATGTATATTAGCACCCATTTTCTTTCTGCATGGGACACGCGTATGCTGAGCTCATATATGAGCTTAGCATCCGTTTGCCCCATGCAGAATAGTAAATGGGACTTTTCATCCTGCGTTGGACAAACGGATACTGAGCTCATATATGAGCTCAGCATCCGTTTGCCCCATGCAGAATAGAAAATGGGACTTTTCATTCTGCGTGGGACAAACGGATACTGAGCTCATATATGGGCTCAGCATACGATTGTCCAATGCTGAATGAAAAGTGTTGATTTTCATTCTGCATGGGGCAAACGGATGCTGAGCTCATCAATGAGCTCAGCATCCGTTTGTCCCATGCAGAATGAAAAGTACTCGTAAAACAATTGAGGAAACATAGACACAAAAAGAATAAAATTGAATATGATATTTTTATTAAAATTATTTTTTACAGAGTTGAAAAGATGATTCTTGAAAATTTCTTTTAGATATGATTTTCTTGCCATGCCACCTCTCCATGCGGTGATCCAAAAAAGGATGCAAATTAATTTTGGATCGTCATGATACGTGCAGTTGTACAAAGGTCTGTAAATTGTACCCGATGGCTTGGGTTGCTTGGCTCGGGTTCCACATTACTGCTGTCATGATTTCTTTAAAAATTGTGTAGCACACAGCAAGCATGCCAGGACCACGCTTACTGCGTTTTCCACGTCAAGTTGCATAGCGGACAGCAAAACACGCCATTTTGCTGTGCACACGCCAAACGCGGACTCAACCGCATGCACGGCTCAGTCTGTAATTAAATATTCTTTTTTCCCGGCTGAGGCCAGAGCCACAATATGGCCTCATCAGATTTTCCGAAAGTCCAAAGGCCTCGTCTGCGACCATCACCAAGGGCATAATTGGCTGTTTAGTTCCGGGTAGAGGGCTGTGTGGGATGTTTAGGCTTCCCTCCATCAAACGACGTCCAAATGCAGATTGGCGGAATATCCGGGCATCGCCTTGGCTGCCATATGCTCCCACATCAACAAACAGAAACTTTAAATTGGCATCGGCTAATGCCAGCAAGACCACAGAAAAGTACTTTTTATAATTAAAATAAGAGGAGCCGGAGTTGGGAGGCTTCTTCACCCGGATATGCTTCCCATCCAGGGCTCCAATGCAATTTGGGAACTGCGTCTTCTCCCAGAATACATGAACCACAGATTCCCAAATTTGCTCAGTGGGCTCCAGCATCTCGACTGAACGTAGCTCCTCCCAAATTTCCACGCATGTAGTACGCACTGCCACTGAGACGGTCATTACTCTGAGAAGAAAATAGTGGTGCAAAGACACATAACTCTGTCCGGTCGATAGGAACCTAAAATAACATACAAATGATAGAACATTAAAATAAAAATAGCGTAAGAACGCCAATATTCCCTAACCTTATCCCATACCATTAACCCCTATTCCCTACAATCTACTTCTAAGCCTGTCCCCTAACCCCTAAAGAAGCCCTATTAGTGCATAATTTAAGAAAACATGCCCCCTAACCCATATGCGTACTTCTTAACCCTATTCCCTAAAACTTCTAAGCCTGTCCCCTAACCCCTAAAGAAACCCTATTAGCGCATAATTTATGAAAACATACCCCCATAACCCATATACCTACTTCTTAACCCTATTCCCTAAAACCTACTTCTAAGCCTGTCCCCTAACCCCTAAAGAAGCCCTATTAGCGCATAATTTATGAAAACATACCCTCTAACCCATATGTGTACTTCTAAACCCTATTCCCTAAAACCTACGTCTAAGCCTGTCCCCTAACCCCTAAAGAAGTCCTATTAGCGCATAATTTATGAAAACATACCCCATAAACCATATGCGTATTTCTAAAAATGTTTTACTTACTGGAGTGTCACCAGCAGCCTTTCTTCTGGTGAAATAGCACGCCGCATCTCTGTGTTCATCAGGGTCAACCGGGGGCGCAGCTTCTCCAGTAGCTCGTCGAAAAACGCGACTGACATCCTGGTGACATTTTGAAATTTGTCCGGATGTGTACGCAGCTGGGTGTACATCTGGGTGAAATACCCCACAGACAGCCGCTGGGATACCAGGGGATGGGTCCAGATGCGACGTCGCCTGCTGGATCTCTCCTCCTCCAACTGCCTCCTTCTCCACATGGTGATGAGCAGGATTGCCTCATCAATCTTTTGGACCATTGCACAAATGAAGAAGGTTCTGCAAGATCGCAAAAAACCCCACACTCCGAACAAACACCAACAAACTCCGACAACATACTCTCTCCTCTCTCTCTCCAACCAAAATGGCACCCTCACATGGTCTCAGACGTTTTTTATTGCTTTTCTAGGGCATTGTGGGTAATTTGGGAGTGTAAAATCCTGGTGAAATTTTGAAATTTGTCCGGATGTGTACGCAGCTGGGTGTACATCTGGGTGAACTACCCCACAGACAGCCGCAGGGATACCAGGGGATGGGTCCAGATGCGACGTTGCCTGCAGGATCTCTCCTCCTCCAACTGCCTCCTTCTCCGCATCCTCCTCAAGGTGATGAGCAGGATTGCCTCATCAATCTTTTGGACAAGAGGATCCATCGCACAAATGAAGAAGGTTTTGCAAGATCGCAAAAAAAACGCACATTCCGAACAAACACCAACAAACTCCGACAACATACTCTCTCTCTCCAACCAAAATGGCACCCTCACATGGTCTCGGACGTTTTTTATTGCTTTTCTAGGGCATTGTGGGTAATTTGGGAGTGTAAAATATCTGTGGGATGTCTTTAAAAAAAAAAGCACTATTTAGCACCGACGCTCACTAACACTCATTGCAAAATGCCGCTTAGATCGCGTTTTTTGACGCCGATATAATAACGCCTTTTGACACCGACGCTCAATAACGCTCATTAACGCTCGCTAACGCCGATGCAAAACGCCAAAAAAAACGCAGATTTTTCCCTGACGTCGGGTCCGATGTTTTGCTTATTTTTTCACAGACGCCCATGTACATGAGGCCTAAGCCTTGTGGACAGCCTTCTCAGAAGAGTTGAAGCTGTTATAGTTGCAAAGGGTGAGCCAACTCAATAATGAAACCCTGCAGACTAAGACTGGGATGCCATTAAGCACTTCCCGCCCGGCCTATTGACAAATGGCGGCTGGGCGGGGAAGTTCGTTATCCTGTTTGCACGCCTATTGACCCACCGCATTACTGCATTACCAACCGAGGTAAAAGGCTTCCATCGGAAGCCTTTCACCATGTGATCAGCCCACCTGTGCCACCTATCAGTGCCCACCATTGCCACCTATCAGTGCCACCTATCAGTACCCAGCAGTGCCACCTATCAGTGCCACCTATAAGTGCCGCCTATGAGTGCCCATCAGTGCCGCATATCAGTGCCACCTATCAGTGCCCATTAGTGTTGCTTATCAGTGCAGTCTATCAGTGCCCATCAGTGCTGCATATATGTGCCCCATCATCAGTGCAACCTTATCAGTGCCACCTCATCAGTGCCAATCTGTATTGCCTCATCAGTGCCCGTCAGTCTAGCCTAATCAGTGCCCATCAGTGTAGCCACATCAGTGCTTGTCAGTGATGGAGAAAATGTACTTATACAAAGTTTTGTGACAGAAACAAAGAAAAACTTTTTTTAAAAAAATTTTCGGTGTTTTTTTATTTGTAGCGCAAAAAATAAAAACAGGGGTGATCAAATACCACCAAAAGAAAGCTCTATTTGTGGGAACAAAAGGGCAAAAAATTTGTTTGGGTACAGCGTTGCATGACCGCGCAATTCTCCTTCAAACGCAACAGCACTGAAAGCTGAAAATAGGCCTGGGCGGGAAGTGTTTTAAGTGCCTGGTATTGAAGTGGTTAAAGTTCCTGTGCTTATAAAGACAGGCGTCCCAGTAATTTTGGTTATATAGTGTAGGGAGTGTCCATGACATGACTTTCCCCTGTTTATATATCAACTGGGAAGGAAGGCAGAACCTAAAAAGTCTGGGAAACCGGAGGCAAACACTTAAAGTGGATGTAAACCAGATTCATGAAATTTGAGCTGGGCACATAGATCTGCAGTGTTTTGTTATCTCTCTTCAAAGAACTATGTCCCGTAGCTGTCTCTTCTTCCATAGCTCTGTTATCAGCCTGATAAGTTCTCACACATTCTCCAAGGTGGGAGATAGAAGTGTGTGAGGTTGCTATAAATAGATTAGCACACTGCTTGTCATCTAACAGTAGAGCTATGTTGATTGCGCTCTTCCTTTGCCTATGAGGAGAGAGGGTGTGCGCCTTTCCTCCCATCAGCTGTCTTGGCTGTATGCCAATGATCCACTCCCAGAGGTAACCAGCAAGAGAAAAATGTTAACACGATCTGCACTTTCTAAAGAATATTGAAGACAGCGGATATGCATGTAAAACTTATATAGGGAGATTTGTTTCATCTCTGTGTATCATCTGAGGTTGTTCACTTCACTGGGTATATGGAGGGTTTACATCAACTTTAAAGGGGTTGTAAACCCTCAAGGTTTTTCACCTCAATGCATTCTATGTGTAGCCTTGGCCCCGGCCCCCTAGAGGCCTAATGGTGACCTCCAGAGTCAGGCAGAGCTGACATCCATATTCACAGTGTGGGTTACTAGGCATAGTGGGTGTAGTGCAGATAGAGTAAGTTGGGTGCCAGACACTTTGAGAATGCAAAAGGAGATTTATTGTCTCTTAGCAGAACTGGGGAGAGAGGGTTACGGCCTGGACACCCTTAGGCTGGTGCAAAATCAGGCAGACTCAGACACAAAAATAGAACATAAGAACAGCCATACAGTTCAAAGGGCCTTTAAGCTGGATTGCAGCAAACTGTACTTGTAGACTGGCTGTCTCCTATAGCAACAGACTTTGAAACACTTCAACTTCACTTCACTGCAGATCTGAACACATACCACTCACCGTATCTCTGGTGTGTAGATCTTCACTCAACCTCACAGTCTCTTACTGTAGGTTTCCTCAATGAGTTCCCAGTCTATTACTAGACTCTTCAGATCCCAGCTGCCACTGGATCCCTTGAGCTCCTCCACAGCTAACCCACTGTATACATCCAAGTGTCACCCACGCTGTCCCGCTGGGTCCCTGACTTGAACACTGAAGCTCTTCCCAACTTCTTCAGTCTGTCTGATAACAGGAGAAGTTGTTCCTTGGTGGTAACAGTGTCCCCTTTACCTCCGACTCTGGTTCTTACTTGCCTCTCGCGACAGGAGTGGTCGCCTCGAATGGCAACTGCTTTCCTTCACCCGTGGTAACTACTGCGTTCTCCAGCCGGCAGAACCTGTGCAACTTGGTTGGGCTCCAAGCCTGAAGCTCCAACCCCACACTGCTTGCTTCCAACCTGGATAGTCTTCAGACCGCCTAGCAGCCAGTTACTCCCGGATAGGCCTCAGGCTTCTGGCCTAGCAACTGGGAGCTTCTCAACACATGTCCACCCAGACAGAACCCCGATCACCTGTCTCCTCCCAAATAAATAGGCTCTCCCAGCAGCCCCTGGGGCCAAAGAAACCCTGGCTGATTGGCTTGAATAACATATCCACTCCTAACCTGGATACAATATGATTATGTCATTCTAATGTCAGGAGCAGCAGTGCCACCTAGTGACAAGAGAGAGTGATACACCAACCCAGGCTTAGGGTAAAAATCAGGAAATCCCCTATCAATTGGCCAGGCTAGTTACTGCCTAGCAGAACGAAATTTGATAGCAACCCTGTTTAGGATCAGGGTGTTATATATGCATTAAAGTGAAAAACCTTCTGTAGTGCAGTAGCCCCCCTTTTACTTATTTGAGCCTGATGGTTCCAGCGACGGGGACGAGCACAGCACACTGCAGCCACTGTCTCGGGTCCACATTGGATAGATTGACAGTGGCAGGAACCATTAGCTCCCAATGCTGTCAATCAAATCCAGCGACGCAGGAGCCAGGGCAGAATTCCATGTCAAAGGAAGCAGCAGCAGGACTCGCACGAGTGCCCCCAGGGAAAGTGCTTCTCTGAGGGGGCACTGGAGAAGAGGAGGAGCCAGGAGAGCCACCGGGGGACCCCAGAAGAGAAGGATCGGGGCCACTCTGTGCATCACCCTTGTACAGAGGAGGTAAGTATAACATGTTTGTTAGACCCCTTTCACACTGGGGCCTCGGTAAAGCACTGCTTGTTTTAGCGGTGCTTTACCGATGTTTAAGCAGCACTTTTTCCCCCAAGAAGGGGTTAAGAGTGCCCATGTTGCGGCGCTTCCGAATCGCTGCCTATATATTGCAATGGGCAGGGGTGTTTTGGAAGCGGTGTATACTTCTAAACCACCCCAAAGATGCTACTTGCAGGACTTTTCCTAATGTCCCGCAAGCGCTCTGCCTCAGTGTGAAAGCACTAGGGTTTTCACACTTGGGCGGCAGTTTTCAGGCACTATTTCTAGCGCTAAAACACCTGAAAACTGCCTTCAGTGTAAAAGGGGTAAAAAAAACCTTTACAACTCCTTTAAGACCCCTTTCACACTGATGTGCTTTCATGCTAAAAAAAAAATGCCTGAAAAGCTCACAAAAACCTATATCCATTAAAGCCAATGAATGCTTTCTCACTGGGGCAGTGCACTGATGGGGCAGTGAAAAAAACCCTTCTCCATTAAAATGAATGGAAAGCTCTTCAAAAGAGCCTGAAAAACTCTTCAAAAGCACCTGAGAAGCTCTTTAAAAGCACCAAGTGTATTACTGGCAGTTTAGAAGAGCCTCAGTGTGAAAGGGGTCTATTGCTCTTCCCTAACCTGGGAAGCCTAAACTCACTTGCTATTGAAGAACATTCCCCTTGTCAGCACCTGCCTACATGCTCTGAGGAAGAGGGGACGAAACGCGTCAGCTTCCATAGTATACTCTGGCATGTTGGACACAGCCCTGATGACCTGGGTGCTGTGGGTCCTTTGTGGACTTTGATATGCCTTCATTTCTATTCTGTTTGTGAGTATAATTTTTTCCTTTGGATTTTAACCACTTCTCTTTAGGTGGACGTCATATGACGTCCTGCCTTTGAGTGGTGATATCTGAATGGTGCCTGCAGCTACAGGCACCATTCAGATATTGTTTTTTTCTTCTGGTGATTCTGTGTCAGATAAAAGTGGTCTTAGCGGCGGATTCGCCGCGAGAACACTTTTATAAGTGGCGGGAGAGGCCCCCCCACCGCCACTTTCCCGTCATCATCTCTGCCGCTTACCGGACCCGCCGGCAGTGGGGAGATGATCGGATCCTCTCCCCCCAGTGTCCGTGAGCCAAAGCCACTCACTCGGCTCCATAATACGGCAGGGCTTAAATTACATCAGAAGTCACGTCTACCCAACGGTCTTAAAGTGCCCATTTTTGTTTTTACACTGTCATTTTTTTCAAATATTTTTTTTTTGCATTTAAGTGTAAATATGAGATGTGAGGTCTTTTTGACCCCAGATCTCATATTTAAGAGGTCCTAAAATGCTTTTTTCTATTACAAGGAATGTTTACATTTCTAGTAATAGGAATAAAAGTGATACATTTTTTTGTTTAAAAGGAACAGTGTAAAAATAAAAAGTAAAAAGCAAAATAAATAATTAAAAGAAAAAAAGTCCTGCCCACATATGAAAACGGTGTTCAAACCACACATGTGAGCTATCGCCGCGATCGCTAGAGCAAGAGCAATAATTCTAGCACCAGACCTCCTCTGTAGCTCAAAACTACTTACCTGTAGAATTTTTTAAACGTCGCCAATGGAGATTTTTAAGTTGCAAAGTTTGTCGCCATTCCGCGAGCGGACGCAATTTTGAAGCATGACATGTTGGGTATCATTTTACTTGGTGTAACATTATCTTTCACAATATGTAAAAAAAATTGGCCTAACTTTACTGTTTTCTTATTTTTTAACTTAAAAAACTGAATTTATTAAAAAGCACGCTTGCAAGACAGCTTCGCAAATACGGTGTGACATAAAGTTTTGCAATGACCGCCATTTTATTCTCTAGGGCAGTGTTTCTCAACTCCTGTCCTCAGGACCCACTAAGCTTGCATTCACATAGGGGCTACCCGACTTCGCTAGGTGATTTCAGCGCGACTTCAAGGACCTCAGGCGACTTTACAACACGACTTTTGCCAGGCGAGTTTGCCTTGACCAATCAGAGAAGGGAGGGAGGGGGCTGCCTAAAAATAAATTCTATTCTTTTAACTGTAAAGTCGCTTCCATGTAGATGGGGATCCGACTTGGATGCGACTTCTATTGAATTCTATGGGCACAAGTCGGATAGAAGTCACCTAGAAGTAGTACAGGAGCCTTTTCAGAAGTCGCCTTGAAGTCGGAGCGATATATTAAGACGGCTCCCATTCATTTCGATGGGATTTCAAATGTCAAGCGACTTGGGGCGACTTGAGGCAACTCAAGACGGATCGCAAGTTGCCTCTGTGTAAACGAGCACTAACAGGCCAGGTTTGCAGGATAACTGAAATACATCACAGGTGATATTGTTTGCTGCTCAGTGATTGCAGCATTCTAGTCTGCATCTCCCCAAGGTAATACTTAAAATCTGGCCTGTTGGTGGGTCCTGAGGACTGGAGTCGAGAACCACTGCACTAGGGTGTTAGGGGGTTCTAAGTAATTTTGTAGCAAAAAAAACGGCTTTTAACTCGTAAACACCGAACCCAAAAAACAGGCTCAGTATTGAAGTGGTTAATCAATTTAATTGGGTAATGCGCAAGGCAGGTGCCCCCTCTTTTTATTCTTTTACCTGCCTACATGCGCATGGGGTGTCATTAACCACTTCCCGCCCGGCGCATTGACAAATGACGTCCGGGCGGGGGGTTCATTATCCTGACTGGACGTATATTGACGTCCTCAGGATAATGCGCGATCGCGCGCCCCTGGGGGCGCGCATCGCGGCGATCGGTGGTGCCGTGGGTCAGTCTGACCCACCGCACTACCGACCGAGGTAAAAGGCTTCGATCCGAAGCCTTTTACCATGTGATCAGCCGTGACCAATCACGGCTGATCACAGTGTAAATAGGAAGAGCCGTTGATCGGCTTTTCCTCTGCTCAGGTCTGCAGACCTGAGCAGCGGAGAGCCGATCGGCTGCTCGGCTGATGAGGGGGGGCTGCGCTGAACGTTTATCAGCGCAGCCACCCTCAGGATCACCCCACTGGACCACCAGGGAGCCGGATCAAGACCCCAGGGAGCCCCCCCCCGCCGG
>BLSH010535872.1:930918-946518 GCA_018402905.1 Glandirana rugosa | reverse complement strand
CTCTCGGACACGAACATCAAGCGAGAAAATATCTCGATATCCTGGACCTACTGTATGTAGACGATACCTCCTTGCAAATAAGGAGGAAGACATACCAGACTATTTGCAGACACACACGAGTCACTCGGCTCAGATGTGTTGCGTCCACCGTGGTAACGTCACGCCTCTAAACTTACCTCCTATTGAAACATGAACACACGTTTTTTTTTTTACATTGGTCACGTTACACGAGTCTTAAGTGTGTAAGTTGTACGTTGGATTGAATGTCTTTTGCGTACAAATGTACACGTCAGGCCTTTGTGTTGTGAGAACCCCACGGTATTTAAAACATTGGTGAAGTTATGGTCCGTGAATCTGGGTGCAGCTTCGCACGACCGCGCAATTCTCATTCGAAACGCAACAGCACTGAAAGCTGAAAATTGGTCTGGGCGGGAAGTGTCCTAAGTGCCTGGTATTGAAGTGGTTACAAAATTTATGGCACCCCAAGAGTGTTGTGTTTCCGGACTGCACATGTAAACATGCGTTTTCTGTAAGTTAGGTTGCATGTTGAATGTGTGAATTCTGAGCACATTGCACTGGTTACATTTTTTTTTTTGCACACAAGTACAAAGTTATCCTCCATTCAAATCTCCGCACTGCAATGGTGCCACCTGCGTTGTGTAGACTCGGCTCACTGAGCACACACAGACGTTTATCAGACCATACAGAAGGAGGAATAAACGTTCCTCCATAGCAGATGTATGTCATCCAGGTCCTATAGCTCTATAAAAGAGCGAACTACAAGCACAGGCTCTCCATTCAGCAATATGTCAGCAATTACTCCGCCCACACTAAGGACAACCATACAGAACGCACGCAGCCTGCACGCCTTGGCTCACGCAGCCCCTCCCACCCCGGAGCCGGTCACATGACTGTGATGTCACCGCAGGTCCTTCAGCCCATTGTTGGCGCTTAGCGTGCGGCTCCCGGCTTGTGTGTTTGGTGTGTAGGGTCCCGGTAGTGGCCGGTATCGGTATACAAGCTGGAGATGAGCGGAGGAGTGTACGGTGGAGGTGAGAGAGAGCAGACTTTAAGCTCCATGCCGGTCCTTGTTCTCTTTTATTCACATTAGAGCTGCAGTATTGCAGAGCACCCAACATGAGTGGGGTGCAGAGTAGAGTGATTGTCAGCTCTTCTGCCTTCCTGGTCAGTCATAGGGGGGGGGGGTGTAAAGAAGACCTTTCCTAGGAGATGTCCTAGCTAGCTCCTCCTCCTGATAATGCTAGTTGCCTGGCTGCCATGCTGATCTTACTTCTTCCCTAGGTGTGCCCCCACAAGTCTACTCCCCAGTCACATATCAGTGAGGAGGAGGCTGCAGCACCTCCTGTCTGAGGATATATGTTCACACCAGCTGCTGCCTTACAATACAATGGCTGGTGTGCGGTCCAGGCTGATCATCACACTGCTCTTGCGCCAATCTTGGCCCATCGGGTAGCTCCCTTATTTTTTTTTTCGTCCACAGATATCTCATAAAATCCACGTATGGTGCGAACCATGGATTGCTTCACATTCATAAGTAGTGTATGTGGGAATTTAAGGGTCGGTTCACGCTGCTGAGATGCGGGAACACTGCAAATCCACTGCATGTCTCCGGGTGGCAGTTCACACTGCCATATGCGAACTGCGGGGAGCGTCAATAGCTAATGACACCCCCAAATCAGTTTGCATATCGCACTGTGAACTGTAAACTTGGACAGGAATCGGATCGCATGGTGTGAACACCCAAGCGATCCGATTCTGCTGCAGACCAAAAAAAGGGTCCTGTGCGAGTTTGGTCTGAATGCGATGCGATTTTAGGCATACTATCTCTATGGCTGAAATCACATTGCATGTGGTTCACACTGCAGTGCGAATCACATCCGATCTCACAGCACGCAGCAGTGTGAACCGGCCCCTACAGCGCACACCACCACAGCATAATAGAACTTGGCAGATGAGACCAGGCATTTTACCTTTTCCTGTTGTGGGACTGTGCTGGAATAGCAGCCCCACCGCATCTGGTGTGAATGGGCCCTGAATCATCGGAGCTGGACCTGTGAACTGTACCTTCATTCATTCCTATGGAGAGTTTTTGCTCTGTTGAATAGACTGTCTGCAGGAATGAATGGAGAGCACATGCATGGACATAATGCAAAAGAGACAACTGACTGTGGCGGCATTAATGATATTTTGTTGGATCAAATTACATAAGTTCATATGCAGCTGAGAACAGAGGTAATGTTACATAGTTAGTCTGGTTGGGAAAAGATTCAAGTCCATCTAGTTCAACCAATAAAAGGAGGGGGGGGGGAATCATACAATCCCACAGGGGCACAACGATAGGGGTAGCAATTGCAATCGGGCCCCATGCTCCAGGGGGCCTGTGTGCCTCCCTTGTACACCTGAATAGGAGGGATGGGGGGGCAGCATTTAGAGGAACCATTCTCCTCCTAATGCAAGAGATTGGTTCCTCTATACGCTGCCCCTCCTATGCAGTTTACTTGTCTTCTGCTGCTCCCAGGCTCCCTGTGTCCTCCCCACAGAGCTGCTGTCTTCCCCCCTCCTACCAGCTGCTGTAGAAGATTTGTCATGATGAAGAGATGGGAACAGGTCGGTAAATTTGTCATTTACCGTCTCCTTCCTTTTCTGAACGAACGGAGTCAGTGATTGGTGCCAATTGGTTCATTCATAACTGAAGCATAGTAAACTGTTTTTTACTATACTTCCATTTCTGAATGAATGGGAGGCTCGGTACACAACTATTCCTGTCCATTCATTCTGTGCAGCTGAGGCTACACAGATGGAGATTGAGAGCTGAGGTTTGTTTAGACACCTGATATCTCATCAAAGCCCCCAACAGGGCTCCAAAAAAAATTAAAAAATGAAATGATAAAAAAAAATAATAAAATAAAAATTACTGACACCAGTGAGGGAACTATCAGGATTGGAAAGGTTGCAGTTGTGACCGGGCCCTGGCATTTCACCACCATGGGGAGGCCCGAAGATGGCAGAAAGGGGGCCCGCTGCAGAACTTGTGAAATGATGCCGCTGTGGTACCGTAGAGCTGCACGATTCTGGCCAAAATGAAAATCACTATTTTTTTCTTAGAATAAAGATCACGATTCTCGCGGCGTAACATCTTACATATACAAAAAATTGGGCAAACAGCACTGTTTATTTATTTTTTTGAAAGGGTAATTATTCCAAAAAAATTGCGTTTGAAAGACCGCTGCACAAATACAGTGTGACATAAAATATTGCAACAACCACCATCTTATTCTCTAGGGTCTCTGCTAAAAAAAAATATTTAATGTTTGGGGGTTCTAAGTCATTTTCTAGCAAAAAATAATGGATTTTTGTTTGTAAACAGCAAATGTCAGAAAAGTCTTTAAATGGTTAAACTAAACATCTTCTATACAGGGGAGTTCAACCCTTTGAAGTAATTACATTGCATCTCTTGTAGCTTCTTTTATCAGCTGTGACCTCAGAACTTGGCTCTCTGCTCAGACTTGGCAGTCTGCCCACAGACTCAAGTCGCTCTGACCTAGAAAAGGCTTCAAGCGACTTGCATTGACTTTTATTACAGTTAAGTTGCGCCCTGCAAGTCGGACTCCATTAACTGCACTGAAAATTGCGTTAATGCCTGATGGAGATCGCAGGGGGGTGAATCGAGATCACAATTTTATTACGATTAAGTGTGCAGCTCTACGGTACCGTAATAAAGAGACCCGCGATGGGAGTAAAGGGCCCCAGGATCAGTGGGAAGGGCCCTGCCCAGGGGGCCCTTCATAATTTCTTGCACTGGGGCCCTGAAGGTTCTAGTCACGCCTCTGCAATCCCATATGCATACTCCTATACCCACAGTTGATCCAGAGGAAGGCAAAATACCCAGCAAAGCATGATCCAAATTGCTCTAGCAGGAGGAAAGAAAAAATCCTTCCTGATCCCCTGAGAGGCAATCGGATATTCCCTGGATCAACTTTACTACTAAATGTTAGTACCCAGTTATATTATGTACATTTAGGAAAAATCCAGGCCTTTCAGATGAGTATAAGACTTGCAGCAAGTTTCAAAAGAAGCCCTATTAAATTGAAAAAAAATAAATAAAAGTTGGGAGCTCCCGGTCATGTGACCTGTCAAAGTCATGTCACTGTACCTTCCTCCAGTTATGGCGTACTCTCCACAGCATTACGCAGAGAGCACACCATGGAACACAGCAGGCTCTGCGCTGTGGCTAGGAGTAAACACTGCAGTGGCCAGGTGACTCACATTCTTGTACGGTGGTCCAGAATAGCAGCCCCCGATTCTGTCTGTCCATTATGAACAAGCTCAGGTTTGGTCCAAACTTGGGTTCAGACTGAACTCGGAGGAAAGCTGTCACTCCAGGCAATTGCCTCCCAAGCAATTGCAGCCAGGGCATTCCCTGCCCCACTGCTGAATGTATACAAAGGGGCAAGGATGCTCATGACATCATTGACCTAATATGGCCACAGTGACAATGTTTTGATCATAGGTCAACAATGTCATGAGCATCCCCGCTTCTTTGTGTACATGCAACTACAAGGAAGGGAATGCTTCAAGGCTGAACTGAAGAGGCATGCAGTTGATGTCATGAGCTTTACCTCAGCCAATCAAAGAATGCTCTGTAGTTCATGACAAAAATACAAGGTGCTTCCTGAATGGCTAATTTACCACATGACCGACTGTTTCTTTCCTACCACACAAAGGTGTGGCTGGGAACACAGCACAGGTTACCGTATGCAGCACAAGTTGCTGCTCTGTATTACTGGATACACAGTGGCCATTGTATTCTGGCACTATAAGCAGGCCTGCTGTTCGAAATCACGGGGGCCCCATACAGCCTGACAGCCCCCCCCTAACTTACAAAATTCCTGGTAAATCTAAGAGCTAAAACTGTGTTGAGTCAATAAAGCGCTGTGTGTAAGTGAGGTTTTAGGGCTCATTCACATAGGTGCTGTGGCTTGTACAGTGTGAATCAGCGTCTCTTTTCTCTTTTTTTTTTAAAATGTGGCTGGAACTGTGTACAGGCAGCCTACATAAGGCCCCTTTCACACGGCTTTCTGATCAGGTCTGCTTGTCAGTTTTTCAGGTGGACCTGATTGGACTATCCATTCACCCCTATGGGGCAGCGGATGTCAGCGGTGACCTGTCCGCTGACATCTGCTGCTATCCAATTCGATCCTGTCTGCCTAATCCAGACGGCTGGTGGTCTTATTTTCCATCTGTCTGGCAGATCGTTTGAAATCGGACACACCGTCTGTTTTCATCCGATCTCCATATTTTTTACAATGCTGTTGGGGTTGCTTGGGTGAAATATCAGGGGTCTAAACAGACCCCTGACATCTCATCTTTGAGACAGAGAAAGGAATTAAGGACACCGATTTCTTCATTTCCTTTCTCTGTAGCCTCAGCTACACTGAAGGTGAGTGAACAGGAGACAGAAGCTCCCTTTCATCCAAAAACTGAAGCATAGTGAACACAGTTTACGTAGGTACCTGAAATAAATTAATGGAAACGGGAGTGATCAGTACCGATCACTCACTTTGTCCGTTCAAAAAAGGACGGTGCTAGTAAATTACCTATTTTCCCAGCCCCTTTACCTGCTCAAGACACCTCTGTGTACCCGCAGCAGCTGGCAGGTAGGCGGCATGCAGAGGAGGGGGTTTGATTAGCATATGAATGCTGGCAGTTTTTTTTAAATGCTGACCCAATTTACAGAACACACCTATGCGATTTACATATAAATAGGGGGCAAATTGCACATGAATGCCGACCATATTTATATACAAATGCTGGCTTTGTACATGAGTGAGCTATCTGTATGCTGCACACAGTAGGATGGCAATTGCAGATGCTCTGTGTGTCTCTCTCCAGCAGCTGAAAGCCAGCGGGAGGGAGTTTGGAAGAAACTGACTTTCAGCTGCCGCAGAGAGAGCCCCACAGGACAGCCTTCCTGTGATTAACGACCACTGCACCAATTCCCCTCCTTTTCTGGGCCCTCCTGTGTGTCGGGCCCCCTACAGGAGGACCGGTGGTACCCCTGTCGGCAGCCCTGACTGTTAAGTAATCATTTAGACCACGCTGGCCCAAACTAAATTTTTATAGACTAAATGAAACCTGGAGTTCTTTATAAAAGAGAACTTGTGATTTAACCGTACAGGGCAAGGCATTCGGTTGCTCCTTTCTCCAGCAGGACATACTTGCTTTTCCATCTCTCCCCTACATCATCATTTAGCCACTGTAAAGAAAATCCTGTTACTTCAGTATTTAATTCTATGTGGCTCACTTGCCTTTTTCAGCCCTGACTGGGGCAACTCTGAGCTTGCACAGGTCTCCCTCTCCTGATGGCTGAGTGGAGTGGTGGGAAAATAAAGGAAAGATGGTTATGTGCTGCTGGGGAGGGGCGGTAAACCTATTGCTGCACCCTGAAGCCATTTTGTAAGGGTTCACCAACTTAGCACGGGTAGCTTTATTAAGGGTAAAGAGGAGCATTCTGGAGCGAGACCTGTGTCTGCTATATTTTCTGTTCTGTGCAGCCAGCTTGGCCATCACACTCGCTGTTTTATTTTGTTATGAAGAGTGGGGAGGGGGTTTTAGAAGAACCAGTAGCGATGGCAGGCAGACCACTTTGCTGGAATGCCAAAGACATTCAATCTGGGTTCACACTTTCTCGTTCCATTGCAGTGGATACATGCATTGCGTTAAAGCAGCACATTCATTATGATGGCGGTACATATGACCCTTTTTTTTTTTTTTTACCAAGGCAGTGCAACATAACACATGGCATGTGCACCGTGATGCACTGCTATGTGTAAGCATTGGTTGCTACTATATACTGTAGGAATGCAATGCAACATACTCGGATACATGCATTAACATGGATTACCTCAATGCATAAATACTTCTCTTGTGGGTCACATGAGTGCACTTACTCTTGCTCTCCTGTGTCCCAGAATCGGCTGACCATGTGCTATAGCCCACTGTCAGCTAATACGGCAGAGCTGCTCCAGGCTTTGGGTGAATCCTGATCATATTGTTTACGCCTACGCCCCTCTTCAGTCCAGTGAGTGCTGGAGGGGCAAAGCAGAGAGAGGTGACTGACAGTCGCTGCAGTCTGCTCCGAGCAGACTGAGAACTGAGAGCCAACGCGGGATAACTACAGCATTACACTGATACTGCAGCTTAGAGGCGAGTATGAAGGTTTTATTAATTTTTTTACAAATCTCAACGTCTTTTAAATATACCATTGAAAGCCCTTTGTTATATCTGTTTGACCACTACAAAAATGTTGCTCCTGCCAGAAACCTTTAGAGGTCTGACCATTGCTTCAATAAACACATTTTAGTTTTCACTGCAGTTGGGGCATATATGCATTTTAAAATATTCTATGCATCTTTTAAATTTAGATGAAGTTGGAGCCTTGGTTTTTGATATTGGCTCGTTTTCGGTACGTGCTGGATATGCAGGAGAGGATTGTCCAAAGGTAAGTTAAAAAAGCTGCCATTGTGATCAGATATCTTTGTCATGTACATCTGAAATTTCAAAAATGTAATTTCAAGGTATTTTCCACTCAGACCCTTATTTAGTGGCATGTATGAAGGTATGTGCTGGCAGCTATAGATTCTTCTGTGTCTTTGAACTGCCTATATAGCTATTTATATAAAGTTTCACTTTGGTTCTAAAGCATAATATGAACATTGCAGGTAGATTTTCCTACAACGATTGGTGTGGTACTTGATAGAGAAGATGGAAGCACACAGATGGAAACTGATGGAGAGCCAAATAAAGCAAGAGGTCCTACTTATTATATTGATACAAATGCACTCAGGGTACCACGAGAAAACATGGAAGCTTTTTCACCTCTGAAAAATGGAATGAGTAAGTTATTGCTAGATCACGGATAACTTGGGTACATGTACAGTATGTCATTATTTAGCGGTTGTGTGTTTGGAAGATTTTTTTTGCAAAATGTTGTTATTGCTGCAAGACTGAAAATGGATAAGCATGGCTAAACCTGTGAGAATGATTGTGTCTGCTCAACACTTACTCTGATATAGATTTTGGAATTGTCTATTAGAAAATAATTGACCACAAAAATATATAAAAATGTTTGGGGGGGAGTCTGCCACTTGAGCAACCAAGAGAAAGTTTTCAGTGAAATGTCAAGTCTGAGGAATTCAGTAAATGCATTTCACTGTTTTCTAGCAGTAGTCCATTTAAAACTACCTGTGCCTAATTCAGGCAAGAATTTGCTTCAGTTTTGGTAACTGCACCGACGTGTGACAAACTCGGGTAGTTCTTACTACTACCGTATTAAGAATCTGTTTTGGCTATATCTGATTTTTTTTTTTTTTTTTTTTTTTTTTTTTTAAATATGCTTTATTTTGCAAAAAATAATTGGGTAGTGTACAGCAAAAGTACTATGGAGTTATAGTTGGCTGCAACGGATTCTTAAATAATTACTGCCTGTTCACAGATTAGGAAACTTGCGGTAATTAGGACCAGCTTTGAGCTGGTGTACAGAGAGATGCCAGTGCTTAGAGTGAGGCATATCTTTACAAGGAAGCTGCCAGCTTAGAGATTCCCTGGCTGTAATCTGAATGTAAACAAAGGGGATTGGGATGCTGGTGAGGTCAAGTCACAGGGGAGGTGGCCTAATAATTGTTTCCTATGGCTGCAGAACCTGTTTGGTGAGGACCCTTATGGGAACTGAGAGACTACAGAAGTTCCCTAATCAAGTCAGCCTTTCCTCTGACCGCACACAGCAATGGGCAGTTTCCATAGCTACTTCTATAAAATTCGCCCACTGTTGTGTGCTGTCAATCAAAAGCAAGGCAGACCTCATGGGCAACTAGTCTCCCCATCAGATGTTGGCCCACCCCACTACAAAGCTCCTCAGCCATATGCCTGTTTGAGTGACTGTCTAGTGGCCAGGGAAGGAGCACACGGAGGAAGAAGAGTCCAGTATGGATACTTGTAACCTCAATAGCACCCTCCGACCACTTCATGTATTTGTTTCTGAATGGTACATGAATCTAAGACAAAAGGGGAGTGGGAAAAATTGGGATTTTAAATGAAGACATAGCCTGGTAAGGCTGTTTGCTGCCATCCCTGACAAACTGGTAAAAAATTGCAATCAAGCAAAGAGGAGGGAATTGGGACTTTACGTGGAACATGTGATGGATAACAGATATATGATGGATAGTAAAATAAATTTATTGAATAATACAAATATGACAGGTATTCTAAATGACAATCATAGCATGATTATACAGAATAATCATCAATGGTACAGCATAGGTACAGGTTAAACATATAGTAAACTATCCCCCATCAATCAATTTCGTATATGTACAGGTTGTGTACAGCTGTATGGTCAATGACGTCACTAATCCCTTTAGGGTATTCAGGGTACATTAATTCTAAACTGTGTATAATTGATAAGCACCGCAGTTCGTAGCTCTACGCGTTTCGCGGCTTCTAACCGCTTGTCAGGAGCAAATGCGTTGTATATCTGCAATAAAAAGTTGTTCTGAATAGTCTATCCATAAATACCGTAAAAGAGGGGAGGACTAAATAAACTCCCCCACAATGGGCTTGATGACAACTGACAACATTCGTGTACCAGTGGAAAAGCGTCGGGTCAGAGGGGGTGCCCAAGGACATCATGACCGGGAGCTGTGGGAGGAAAAAAATGCAGCTGCAACAGCCAACGACAGCACCCCAGGCGAGTAGAGGCATCACAGGAATGGGTGAGATTGCTGGAAAGTATGAATAAGTTGTGGTTAGTGGAATACATGTGATGTGGGTTGGAAGCGGGGATAAGGAGAGAGGAGTGAAAAAGGGTAAGGAGGGGGAAGGAGAAAGTGGGGGGAGGGCAAAAAGGAAAGAAGGGGGGGTAGGGAGAAAAGGAGTGAGGAATATGCAGTAGGAACAGAGACGGTGCAAAAGAAACAGATGTGGTAGAGAAATTCCCATAATGGATACAGGATTAGAGGAGGAAGAGGGGGGAAAGTGTGAGAGGGTCTACCAACCAACTGTAGACCAAGGGAATATGGAGTGTAATGGTGGAATGAAACTACATACCTGTGCGGTGATGGCATCTGTGTGCAATAGTGGTGCATAGAGTGCAGCATGTGACATGACCTGTGTGTCTGTTCCCGCTGGGGGTGGTGCCAGTTATAGGCCGCGCCGCTGGACCACCACCCCAGCGTCTCACACACACACACGGGATCAGTGTAGGAGGGAGGCGCCAAGTGCCGGGCGACCAATTGTCCAGTCAACGGCGTCCCAACCTCCCAAGCGCCCGCGAGTGTGTGTACCCTGACTGGCGCAACGGCAACACAAGGACACCGTGCAGCCAGCAGCGTGACGTGATGCCGATGCGCAATGCATGGATCCCGCCCACCCGCCACGTGTAAGAGGCGGGAGCAGAGAGAGCCAGCAGTGCGCCTCGCAGCCCCCGGATCATGTGGCGCTCTGATAAACTCATGAACCGCACGCGGTTCACCACCAGACCGAAGGCAGGGCATCTGATTTAAACGGAAAGAGAAAATCATAAATTGCTATTGAATAAATAGTACCAAAGATACATTGGTAGACCTGTAACACTGGGGGAGGTAATCCTATGACCCATTCGTGACAGATAAGAGTAATGGACTGTATTGCTATTGCACCATCACATGTTCCCATCCCTTTTAATTACTAAGAAAAAAGGGGGAGGGGAAAGTTTACTATACAATGTTTATCTGTATCTATGATGAACCATTGATTATTATTCTGTATAATCATGCTATGATTGTCATTTAGAATACCTGTCTTATACATTTGTAGTATTCAATAAATTCATTTTACTATCCATCATATATCTGTTATCCATCACATGTTCCACGTAAAGTCCCCATTCCCTCCTCTTTGCTTGATTGCAATTTTTTACCGGTACATGAATCTGGTGCAAACACCGACAATATAGCTGCAGAGGTTTGACAGAATTCTAAAGGGTCTCTATGACCCTTTTACAAATGTCCCCCATTTTGTGTTTTACTGAAACAGACTTGTTTATGTGATTGTATGGAAACAAGCAGCTAGTGTGTGTGATGGTACTGAGTGAAGCAGACAGGTGGATGTGGTTTTACCAATTGTTATGTCTCTTTTAGTTGAAGATTGGGACAGTTTTCAGGCTATTTTAGACCACACTTACAAAACTCACATCAAGTCAGAAGCCAGTTTACATCCGGTGTTGATGTCCGAGGCTGCTGTAAGTAAATTTGCCTGTAGTTCCAATGCTTCATGTGATAAAGAATCTATATTTTTTAATAACTCTGTTTAATTTTGTTTCAGTGGAATACAAGAGCGAAACGAGAGAAGCTGACAGAGCTGATGTTTGAGCATTACAATATTCCAGCGTTCTTCCTGTGTAAAACTGCTGTTCTCACCGCGTATCCTTTTTTTTCAGTGTTTAAAAGCTAACATTTCATGCATTTCAGGGATGTTCTTCTGATTTTCAACTTTTTTTTAAATCCACTTTGTTTCAGGCTAAGTTTAGACTGGCATTGCAAGCAGGCGTCTTTAACACTCCTCAAACACCTATGCAAATGATACTTTGGACAGCACATAATTCTGTTAACATTATGCAGACATGAGACATTAGCGTCATGTTGCTATAAAATTGATGCCTCATGTCAAGTCTGGAGGAGTTTAAAGCCTTTCAATTTCTCCTGTTCAAGTCTATGGTGATGCTCCGCAAATGCACTGGCAGACGTTTGCGGTGCAGTTGAGGCGTGTTAAAAGGAGTTTAAAAAAAAAAATCATGCAGTAGGAATACAATGTCCCACAAAGCCCTGTAATGATAGAGAGCATAGAGTGTTGATGGGGACAAGGGCCTCTTCCCCACAACCCAGGCCGGAGGTTGTGGGGGTCTGCAAGCAGGGGGCTTATCGGAATCTGGAAACTTCCACCCCCTCCCCCCCCCCGTGTGAATGAGTACCCCTACTCATTCACAAAAAACATGTCAAAATGAAATAAAAACACAGATTCCGATAAGCCCCCCGCCCAAAGACCCCACAACCACTGAACAGGGTTGTGGGCCAGAGGCCCTTGTCCTCATCAAAATGGGGACAAGGTGTGTTGGGGCAGAGCTTAAGGGTCTGGTATGGATTTGGGGGGGCATTTTTTTTTTTCTTTTAAATTTTGGCATGGGGGTTCCCCTTAAAATACACTCCAACACGTGTGTGTTTTTATTTTTTTTTTATTTTTATTTTTTTATTGGATCAGATTCTGCTTTAATCAAATACTTTATGAATCGGTTGCAAAGTTTCTTATCAGGAGAATCCTGCCAGCATTTCTGTTGCAAGCTGACAACGCTAAACCACTGCCTTGCAATTGGCAGCAGATTTTGCTGTGTTGCTGACCGCTTGATGTAGCTTACTATAGAACTGGTTATAAGTTGGATATTACACAACTTTTAGCTACAGGAAGTTTGTAAATTTTGCCATGTATGTACCCACTAAGGGCTCTTTCACACATACGGTCCGTTTGGGTCCACCTGTCAGTTTTTCAGGCAGACTCAAACGGACGATCCATTGTGCTCTATGGAGCGGCGGATGTCAGCGGTGACATGTCCACTGACACCCGATCCGCTCCGATCCGCCAGAAACAGACAAATAGAAGCCCTATTTTCCATCCGCCTGGCAGATCGGATCGGATGAGCACGGACAGACGGTACGTGCTCATCCGGTTCTCCATAGAGGAGAATGGAGCTCTGACAGGTCAGTCTCTGCACAGAGTGCAGAGACTGTCCTGTCATCCGTTGGCTCAGCGGGGATCAACGGATGGATCCCCACTGAGCAGTGGAGCCCGTCAAAATGGGCTCCGCGTGTGTGAAAGGACCCTAATAATGATATTTAGGTTATTTTTACAAAAATATTGTTTTGATAAACATTTGTGCAAATTTCACAGGGCCTAAATAAAATCGGTAGCACCTTTTTATTCTACTGGTCTTATGATTTCAGAAAATGTATGGTTTGAGGGGTTCTTTCACAAACTTTCAAAGCTGTAAGGGAAAAAGAAAAAAAAAAATGGAAGAAATTGCAAAAACAGCCTGGCCACCTGAGTTTAAAAGTGGAGCACAGGGCCTGACAGCGAAAGGGTTAAAGCATATATCTAAACCTAAAACCAAAATTTTAATATTGAAACTTCTAAATCTTTTACGTGTGGTGGCTGCATTAATTATCTTTTTCACTTTATTTTCTCTTGATTTGTCTAGTAAGACACTTTGGTATTGATTTCCTAAAGCTGGAGAATGCAAAACCTGGTGTAGCTCTGCATAGAAACCAATCAGTTTCCAGGGTTTATGTCAAAGCTTAATTGAATAAGCTGAAGTTAGAAGCTGATTGGCTGCCATGCACAGCTGCACCTGATTTTGCTCCCTCCAGTTTTAGTAAATCAATCCCTTCCTGCCTTACGGTGGCTACACTCAGCCACTTTTGGACAGCAGCACTGTCTGGAGACAGTAGTGGTAGATGCACTAGAAGATTTAGATGCACTTTACATAAATTACAATAAAAAAGGCGGGATAGGGGGCAAGGGGAATGTTGGGTGGGCCTTTTTATGAAGCACACGACTCCAAATGAATGGCCCAATGTTGTATAATATGAAAACATGTTTATTGTTACATTAGAGTACACAAATACCCGGAATAGGTAAAAGCATATAAATGCCATGTAAAACATTTCATATATGTACATAACTAAGTAATTCATACACACACGGGGGTGTGTGTGTGTATATGTATGTGTGTGTGTGTGTATCTCTCTCTATCTCTCTATCTCTCTCTATCTCTCTATCTCTCTATATCTCTCTCTCTATATCTCTCTCTCTATATCTCTATCTCTATATCTCTATCTCTCTCTATATCTCTCTCTCTCTCTATCTCTCTCTCTATATCTCTCTCTCTATATCTCTCTCTATATCTCTCTCTATATCTCTCTCTCTATATCTCTCTCTCTATATCTCTCTCTCTATATCTCTCTCTCTATATCTCTCTCTCTATATCTCTATATCTCTATCTATCTCTCTATATCTCTATATCTCTATATCTCTCTATCTCTCTATCTCTCTCTAGATCTCTATATCTCTATATCTCTATCTCTCTATATCTCTATATCTCTATCTATCTCTCTATATCTATAGCTCTCTCTATATCTATAGCTCTCTCTATATCTATATCTATCTCTCTATATCTATCTCTCTATATCTATATCTATCTCTCTATATCTATCTCTCTATATCTATAGCTCTCTCTATATCTATATCTATCTCTCTATATCTATAGCTCTCTCTATATCTATAGCTCTCTCTATATCTATAGCTCTCTCTATATCTATATCTATCTCTCTATATCTATAGCTCTCTCTATATCTATATCTATCTCTCTATATCTATAGCTCTCTATAATCTCTCTCTATTTCGCTCTCTCTCACATACACTGAGGGGGAAAAGTATTTGCTCCTCTGTTTATTTTGTACGTTTTCACACTGACAAGGAAATGATCAGTTTATAATTTTATTGGTCGGTTTATTATAACAGCGAGAGACAGAATAACAACCAAAATTTCCAGAAAAACGCATTTCAGAAAAGTTATAAATTTATTTGCATTTTAATGAGTGAAATAAGTATTTGTCCCCTTCACAAAACATGACTTATTAGTTGGCGGGGAAACCTTTGTTGGCAATCACAGAGGTCAGACATTTCTTGTAGTCGGCCACCAGGTTTGCAGACATCTCAGGAGGGATTTTGTCCCACTCCTCCAAGTCATTAAGGTTTCCAGGCTGACGTTTGGTAACTCGAACCTTCAGCTCCCTCCACATATTTTCTATGGGATTTAGGTCTGGAGACCGGCTAGGCCTTTCCAGAACCTTAATGTGCTTCTTCTTGAGCCACGCCTTTGTTGCATTGGCTGTGTGTTTTGGGTCATTGTCATGCTGGAATTCCCATCCACCACCCATCTGCAACGCCCTGGCTGAGGGAAGGAGGTTCTCACCCAAGATCTGACTTTACACGGCCCCGTCCATCGTCCCTTTGATGAGGTGAAGTTGTCCCCCTAGCAGAAACCCCCCCCCCCCCAAAGCATAATGTTTCCACCTCCATGTATGACTGTGGGAATGGAGTTCTTGGAGTCGTAGGCAGCATTCCTCCTCCTCCAAACACGAACAGTTGAGTTGATGCCAAAGAGCTGGATTTTGGGCTCATCTGAACACAACACTTTCACCCAGTTCTCCTCTGAATCATTCAGAAGTTCATTAGCAAACTTCAGTCGGGCTGTACATGTGCTTTCCTGAGACGGGGCGGTACATGGGCTTTCCTGAGACGGGGCGGTACGTGGGCTTTCCTGAGACGGGGCGGTACGTGGGCTTTCCTGAGACGGGGCGGTACGTGGGCTTTCCTGAGACGGGGCGGTACGTGGGCTTTCCTGAGACGGGGCGGTACGTGGGCTTTCCTGAGACGGGGCGGTACATGGGCTTTCCTGAGACGGGGTACATGGCGGGGCAGAGTCCTTTCGGG
>BLSH010535872.1:875042-917257 GCA_018402905.1 Glandirana rugosa | reverse complement strand
ATGTATATTGGTATGTTAGGGAAAATGTTAGGAAGTGGGTGTCAACTGGGTCTCTTTCCGTTTTTTTTGGGATCGTTTCGTACCTAGGTTAAACGATATCGCCCCCTTTTTTTTAGGAAGGACTCTCCGTTAGCCTAAGTGGGACCTACTTGAAATGGATTTTTACAATCATGGGTCAATATAATAAATGTAATTCCTTTCTTAGGTCCGGAAAAAAAAAATTTCGTTAGATCGCACGACCGGTTTCGATGGAGACCCCCCTCTGATAAGATGTAAAAGTGTCGAGATTGACACTTCTTTGGAAAGGCATAAACCTCTAATTTAGAAAAAAGGAGATCTGCATTTCTCATTACTTTAAGGTCATCACAAAGGACAAGGGGGCACTCTTTACGTCTAGAGGAAAAAAGATTTAATCTCCAAATACGGAAAGGTTTCTTCACAGTTAGAGCTGTGAAAATGTAGAATAGTCTCCCCCCAGAGGTAGCTTTGGCCAGCACGCTAGATTGCTTTAAAAAAAAAAGGCCTGGATTCTTTCCTTAATGTAAATAATATAACTGGGTACTAACATTTTTAGGTAAAGTTCATCCAGGGTGAATCCGATTGCCTCTCAGGAAGGATTTTTTTTCCCCCGCTATAGCAAATTGGATCCATGCTTTGCTAGGGTTTTTTTTGCCTTTCTCTGGGTCAACTGTGGGTGAAGGATTGTAAAAGGGATTGTATGGTTATATGTAATTTTTCTGTTTATTTGGTTGAACTAGACTTGTCTTTTTTCAACCTGACTAACTATGTAACTATGTAGGAAAGCTGGTTGACACTGTGAATTGACCACTACTGTGAGTCCTAAAGACTATATACTGTTGGATTATGGTTGTTCTATAACCGTGTTTTATTAGAAAAAAAAAAGGGCAACCCCATCTTGTTTAACCACTTCAGCCCCGGAAGGATTTCACACTTTAGGACAAGAGCACTTTTTGCGATTCGGCACTGCATCGCTTTAACTGACAATATCGTGGTTGTGCGACGTTGCACCCAAACAAAATTTGCGTCCTTTTTTTTTTCCCTCACAAATGGAGCTTTCTTTTGGTGGTATTTGATCCCCTTTGCATCATTTCTGATCACCGCGACAATTTTGCAAAAAAAACCCAAATTTCTTACTTTTTGCTAAAATGCTAATCCAAAAAAAATATAAAAAAAAACTTTTTTTTTCATTGATTTTGGGCGATTTATATTCTTCCTCATATTTTTGTTAAAAAAAAATCGCAAATGGCGTTTATTGATTGGTTTGCCCAAAAGTTGCCGTGTTTACAGATTCATTTCTTTGGTTTTTATTTATTTTTTACTAGTAATGGCGGCGATCTGCAATTTTTAGCGGTACTGCGATATTGCAGTGGACATGTCGGACCATTTTGACACTTTTTTTGGGACCATTGGCATTTATACAGCGATCAGTGGAAGCCTGTGATCATAGCCCTTCCCCCTCTAACAGAACGTTTACTTACACGGACCTCCATTCTTTCACTGCGGGGGGGGGGTCATCGTGGGTAGCCGGTGGCAATCTAGTCTGCCCTACCTGCTCCCTGGCCCTCCAGAACACAGTGAGCATGCGAGCGCACGCTCACAGTGCGGGATATCGCAGCCGCCGTCATATGACGGCGGTTTGCGATATCCAACCACTTTGTCAGACTGCGGTCGGGAAGTGGTTAAAGGAGAAGTTTGCTTTTTGGAAAAAAATAATAAATGCACATTTTTTGCAGGTAAAAAAAGTTAATTTATTTTTGGAGCCTGTAAAGCATTGCACCAGCGACCAGCAGATCACTGGTGCCATGCAGGTCTCCAGCAGGTCTGTCAGTGTATATGTGCACCCATACATTACGTACGGGGAAGCCGATCCAATCTGACAGGAAGAGAGAATGAGCTACCACAGCACTCCACAGTACCGTCGTAGTTTGTCCAAAGAATATGGCACAGTCCACATCATCGAACATAATTCAGCCTACAAGACTGCCCATATATACTGTACATGTATAACAAATCGTACTACTCCGATGAATTTTCATTTTCTACAACATGCATTGCATGGTGCAGAGGGCGATGACTGGCCAGGCAGCCTGTGTTTGAAGGTGTGCTCTTGTGAGTGTGATAACTTCTGCTTAAAGTAATCACGCATACATGTACAATTACTTAATAATTCAGGATGTTGAAGTGATATATAACTTGCCTAAGCAATAAGGCCTCATGCACACTGGGCTTAACAAAAAAAATGTAAAAAAAAGCCGCTTTTACAGGTGTGTTTTTGTCTTTCGTTTTTTTTTTTTCAGCCTATTTTATAAGCTCCTCTGTTAGCCTGTGTCCATGCACACATAGGCATTTACTGGTTGAAAAAAACCCCTCAAAAGTGCGTTCAGGAGAGAATAGCTGAAGAGCAGAAAAAATGCTGAATGCAGCTAAATGGCTCGAAATGCTAGGCACATTTGAGCATTAATGCATTTCATTGGCCAGAATGAATTTTTTACGCATTGGAATCCATTAACGCTCAAATGCTTGACACACCTAAACTCCTGTGCAATACCCAGCTTTAGGCAAGTTCTTTAAGCAGCTTTTCTCCTCTGTGGTGTTCTGGCGTTTGGAGCAGAAAAGCAAATATCCTGTGTGCATGAGGTCTAATGCATTCCTATAACATTTAAGTGTTCTTTATAGATGCAAGACTTAAGCCAGGTACATACTAATAGATTTCTTTTTGTGCAGCCCAGTGTGCATTCCACCGCTCGTAGGCTGAAGCCATGCCTATTTCTGACATCCTTTCCAGTCCCTTGGTTTAAGCCTAGGAGCGGTGGAACGCACGCTGGAGAAGACACGGAGCCTGCTCTCATACATGCTGGTATAGACCCAGTGACAAACAGTGCTGGTCGGTCCCCGTTGAGGGAGAATCCTTCATCCCACAGCCAGCGGTGACACTTCCAATACAGCAAGATAGAGTTCTCTATGGACTAAATCCGGCGAGCATTAACCCTCGGCATACTGATTTAAAACAAACTAGTTTGAAACTCATCTAAACCTCTTTTTACAGCAAGTCTTGTTTGTCTCAAGCACACTTATATAAGTGTTTTTTTTTTATCTTATTTTTAAAGTTTATGGTATTTGGAACTATTATGTTTTTTCTATTATGGTAACACGAATGTAAAGGGTTGGATAGACTCAGCCCATCACAGTGGTGTTTTGTGGAAATTTCATGTTGGTGTGATTAGCATTAGGTGAGCGCCAGATACACCTGAAAAACCTATATATTATCCTGTTTGGTGACCTGACATTACAATAATGCAATACAATGTGGTCACCTTGACAGTGAAAAAGCAGCGGCACACCGGTGAGGTCATCCCTTTTACTTTTTCTCTCTCTCGTTCTTTACTCTTTCACTCTCGCTTCCTTTCTTTCAGTGTGTTCCTTGTCACCACAGGACACCTAATTGGTTCCTTATGTTCCCTCCCTCTTCCAGCTGTGAGTGTTGATGTAGTGCAGGGATAAGCAATTAGTGGACCTCCAGCTGTTGCAAAACTACAAGTCCCATCATGCCTCTGCCTCTGGGTGTCATGCTTGTGGCTGTCAGTCTTGCTATGCCTCATGGGATTTGTAGTTCTGCAACATCTGGAGGTCCACTAATTGCATATCCCTGTAGTGTATACCAGGGGTGTGTTTCCATTATCTTTATTTCAGAGCCTTTTTTGCAAGGGAAAAAATGATTTTTACAACAGTCATTTCTGGAACTTGTTTGTTCAAAGTATAAAAATAATTTAGACGTTTGAGCAGTTGTTATTTTAATTACAATTATATATGGATTTCTTTAATGAATAAATACCTCCACTAATTAGTTAACCTACCTGAGGAGGTTATGCTTTTAGTAGTCAATTTTTAAGTGATTCATTTTGTTCTATCACATCTACTGGTAACTAATAAAGAAGTGAAGATTAATGGTACGGTATATAAACCTGTCATGAGAAGAATTTTAAAGGCTGCGATTGCTGACCTTTACTAAACCACTTCTGACTGTTGCTGACCACTGCTAGTTGCCTGACTGCCATACTGGGCCACTTTTAGTAATTTGAGGCAGTGATCTGGAACAAGAATGCAGAATAGCATTTTTTTTAAGGCCAAAAACTCTAAGGCTGCATTCACACAGGGGCGACCCGACTTCGACGCGACTTTGCTAGGCAATTTCAGCGCGACTTTCAGCGCGACTTCCAGCGCGACTTCCAGGGACTTGAGGCGACTTTACAACACGACTTTTTCCAGGCGACTTTGCCTTGACCAATCAGAAAAGGGAGGGAGGGGGTTGCCTAAAAATAAATTCTACTCTTTTCACTACAAAGTCGCTTTTATTTAGATGGGGGATCCGACTTGGAGGCGACTTCTATTCAATTCTATGGGCACAAGTCGGATAGAAGTCGCCTAGAAGTAGTACAAGAACCTTTTCTGAAGTCGTTCCGACTTCAGTAGTGTACATTAAGACGGCTCCCATTCATTTCAATGGGATTTCAGATGTCAAGCGACCTGGGGCGACTTGAGGCTACCCAAGTCGGAGCGACAGTCGCCCCTGTGTGAATGGTGCCTAAAAGTACTGACATTATATAAGCATGACTGCCAGGAACCGGTATTTTCAGGAGAATTCCAGCCCCTAATAAATATCGTAACAAATTTCCTTTAATGAACAAGTGACTGGTTTAACCATTTGTCTATTGCCCTATAGTAGATTCACTGCTACAGGGCAGCTGCGCTGTGCAGAAATGCGTATGTATAGTAGGAAGTGATGGTTTTTCTTTCAGGGAATAAAATCCATCACATCCCTACGTAAAAACAGCACACATAGTACAAACACTGGCTAGGCATACATTTAACCCTTTGATCGCCCTAGATGTTTATCCCTTCCCAGCCAGTTTCATTAGTAAAGTGACAGTGCATATTTTTAGCACTGATCACTGTATTAGTGTCGCTGGTTCCCACAAAGTGTCAGTGTCCAATTGTCCGCCATAATATTGCAGTTACACTCTAAGTCGCTGATTGCCGCCATTACTAGAATAAAAATGAATAAATGAAGATTCCAGTATACCATATATACTCGTGTATTAGTCGAGTTTTTTGACACAGATTTTGTGTCAAAAAAAGGAGATTCGGCTTATACGCGAGTCAACAGTGCCGGTACGAGCGCGGGGGAACATTCCGCGGGCACCCGCAGCGGCTGAGATGCATTCCAGGGATGCCGTCACGTCCACTGACGGCCTGCTGGAGGGCGGAACTTCAGCTCAGTCACACTTGCGACGTGACTGGGCTGAAGTTAAGGGCAGAGGACACAGGCACTTCCTATGAATGGAATAAGGCTGCCGTGTCCTTCTGTAAAAATGTAAAGGAAAAAAAACAGTTTGGCAATTCGATTAATTAACCATATTAACCCTTATTGTGTGAACAATAAGGGTTAATATGGTCAGATATTCAAATTACAAAACTGTTTGTTTTTTTTTTTTTCTTATCCTTAACCTACTGATGCCTTATTGGTAATATTTTTTTTTTGGTATCTATTTTCATTTTTGAAATTTACCAGTGGCTGCTGCATTTCCCACTTAGGCTTATACGTGAGTCAATACGTTTCCCATATTTTTTGGGCAAAAGTAGGGGGGTCGACTTATACACGAGTATATACGGTATATCCCATAGTTTGTAGATGCTATAACTTGCTATAGTTTGTAGATGCTATAATATGCTGCTTGGTAGGTTTTTTTTTTTTGTTTTTTTTTTACCAAAAATATGTAGCAGAATACATATTTGCCTAAATGTATTAAGAAATTTTAGATTTTTTTTTTTTTTTTTTAACCACTTCAAGACCGAGCCTGTTTTTTGGGTTCGGTGTTAACAAGTTAAAACCATTTTTTTTTTTTTTTTTTTTGCTCTAAAATTACTTAGAACCCCCAAACATTATATATTTTTTTTCTAACACCCTAAAGAATAAAATGGCGGCCATTTCAAAACTTTGTCACACAATATTTGCGCAGCGGTCTTACAAGCACAATTTTCTGAAAAAAATCAGTTTTATGAGTTAAAAAATAAGAAAACAGTAAAGTTAGGCCAATTTTTTTTCCATATCCTGAAAGATAATGTTACGCAGAGTAAAATGATACCCAACATGTCATGCTTCAAAATTGCGTCCGCTCTCGGAATGGCGACAAACTTTGCAACATAAAAATCTCCATTGGCGACGTTTAAAAAAATTCTACAGGTTAGCATTTTTGACTTACAGAGGAGGTCTAGTGCTAGAATTATTGCTCTCGCTCTAATGATTGCAGCGATACCTCACATGTGTGGTTTGCACACAGTTCTCATATGTGGGCGACACTTGCGTATGCGTTCGCTTCTGCGTGTGAGCTCGCGGGAACAGGGCGCTTTCAATTTATTTATTTTTTTTAGTTATTTTACTTTTTTTATTTTTACACTATTATTTTAAACAAAAAAATGTGATCACTTTTAGTCCTATTACAAGAAATGTAAACATTCCTTGTAATAGAAAAAAGCATGCCAGGACCTCCTAAATTTGAGATCAGGGGTCAAAAAGACCTCAGATTTCATATTTACACTAAACTGCAAAAAAAAAAAAATGGCAGTGCAAATAAATAAAAAAAAAAATATGGGCCCTTTAAGACCATTGGGCAGAAGTGACTTGTGACAAAGCTTCCGCCCTGCCATGTTTTGGAGCTGGGTGAACGGCTTCAGCCGCTCACTCGGCTCACGAACACTGGGGGGGGGGGCAGACACGATCATCTCTGTCGCTGCCGGCGGGTCTGGTAAGCGGCGGAGATGTCCGAAAAAGAGGGGGGGGGGGCAGCCCCTCCCGCCACTGATGAGTGATCTCGTGGCGTATCCACTGCTGAGACCACTTTTATCTTGTGCAGAATCGCCTGCACTAAAAGATACCGGGGTTATTGTAGCTATCTGCTACCATAACAACGGTATTAAACTTTAAAGTGACTGCCGTCACCTGGCGGCATTGGTCCGGAAGTGGTTAATTGGATACGTTTTTAGTGCAGTAAAAAAAAAATGTTTTTGTTTTTTTTTTGTTTTCAAAATTGTCGCTCTTTTTTTTTATAGAGCAAAAAATAAAAAACCACAGAGGTGAGCAAATACGACCAAAAGAAAGCTCCATTTGTGGGGAAAATACATACATTTTATATATGTATACAGCGTTGCATGACTGCGCAATAGTCAAAGTAACGTAGTGCTGTATCACAAAAATGGCCTGGTCATGAAGGGGGGTAAATCTTAAGGCAAGTGGTTAATCTTGTTTTTGCTTGTTTTGACAGGTATTGTAAAATCTCCGCTTGCTGGCGACTTCATTACTATGCAATGCAGAGAGTTATTTCAAGAGATGAACGTGGATCTAATTCCTCCATACATGATTGCTTCAAAGGTAAGATAAACCGGGCACCCACTAGTCTATTAAGATAGAGTGATAGTGTGTGTCCTGCATGGTCATCGTGGGTTTGTGTTCTTTAGGAACCAGTACGGGAAGGAGCGCCAGCCAATTGGAAGAAAAAAGAGAAACTACCTCAGGTCACTCGCTCCTGGCATAATTATATGTGCAGTGTAAGTAAGACATGCTTGTGTGTGGTCCTTGTGTCTTATCTTTTCAGTATACAGCACTAAATCTATCTTTCATCCTTTTTCAGTGTGTTATTCAGGATTTCCAGGCATCAGTTCTTCAAGTGTCAGACTCCACCTATGATGAGCAGTAAGTTAACAGTCATGTCAGTGATCCAAAACCATTTTCTGTTTACAAGATACAGTGGGGAAAATAATAATTTGAGCCCCTGCAAATTTTGTAAGTTTGCCCACTTACAAAGAAACAAAGGGTCTATATCATGGGTTATTTTAAATGATAGAGACAGAATATCAACCAAGAATCCAGAAAAAACACATGATGCAAATGTTAGACATTGAGTTGCAGTTCAGTGAGTAAAATAAGTTTCTCCTACGTTCACTGACAGACGCAGCTCTTCATTATGTGTGGGGTTAATGCTTGTCCAACTAGGAGTTAACTAGGCAGGGAAAAGAAACAGCTGGCCCCTCCCATGGGGCCGTCCTCTCTTCCCACATAAACCATCTCCATAACCTAGCTCAGCAGTTTCAATGCCTAGTTTGCAAGGAGTTGACCTGGCTTCCCTTTAGGGGAATTGCGGTCCTGTTTGTGACCGTTTTTTCTTTATTCTTTCTTTACTTTTATTTTATTTGACTTCTATCAAGCATTGATCTGCTATCAAGAAGCCGGCCAGGGCATATGCGAGCCATTCCCGCGGTATGGGGACCTACCACATAGTGCCCGTTACGTGCGGGTGGCCTGGGGTGATCCCCACTTACGCCCAGCCCCGGATGCGATTCAGGTAGGGCGATTTTCTGGCCTGCAGCATACCGTCCAGGCAGGGGCGGAAGGTCTGTGATTGGGTGGCTACCCATGGCGGTCGTCCGGAGTGGTGAGTGAGAGTTCTTTCCTTCCCCCCTTTTTGAAGGGGCTGAAGGGGGACCGACGACCCTTGGAAAAAAATAAAAAAATTTCTGGGTAGCCTCTGGTAAGGGCGCATGGAGCCCCTTTTCACCCACCCCCAAATACCCCCCCCCCCCCACGCGCCGCAGCCGATCGTCCAGCGACCGTCCGTTGATTTTTTTTTCCCCACCATTTTGCGGTGGACCGCCGCCATTTTACTGTAGCCACGGACATGCTGAGCCTATGGAGCTTTCCCTCTAGTGCTCAGAGTGACCGTTTGCGGTACTGCACGTTCCCTGCAGGTGGTTTTCGGCCTCTAGTGTTTAACGGCGGCCATATTGGAGTCCCCTGTCTATGCAAAAACGTGTGAAAAATGTTTTTTCTTTCCCTTTGGAACGGTGTGTGCTCCGGATGGTGCGGCTCTTCTGACGATCCAAAAAGGTTACAGGCAGCATACAGCAAGTATAGCTGGGCTCTCCTGTGGGGGCTGGTGGCGGCGGGTGCAGTCCTCTGGGGTTCCCTGGTGCACTGTGGGGCGGTGGTGTGCGGCTGTGTGGGGGTGCCCTCAACTTTTAGTATACATCTGTGTGTTACTAAGGGGGATTTGGGGGGAGAACGATGGCAGACTATACTGCTGAACCTGCTTGCTTGCTGGCTCAGACGCATCTGCGCAGCTTTTTTGGGACCACCTGTGGCGGTCCTTTAGTGAATGCTCCCCGGGCGGATGTCGCCCAACAGGCCCCCAAGTAACGTCCCTCGGAGTAAGGGATCAGGGGACGGCGGTTTTCCGCCATTATCGCTGGAATTCGCACTACGCTGCAACTTAGCCAGGATGACAAATCGCAGACTTCTGCTCATGTCTGTGGGGTCCTCCAGGCCCCATAGGGCCCCCAAGGCTTACCCCTATGATCAATTTTTCTTGATCGCTTTAGTTATGAATGGCAGCGTCCGCAGCATTCTTTTTCGCGGCAGCACAGTGGTGTAGTGGGTTGCACTTGCGCCTGACAGCAAAATGCTTGCTGGCTCAGGTCCTAGCCATGACCTCCCTACCTGAAGTTTGCATGTTCTCCCTGTGCCTGCGTGGGTTTCCTCCCGGTCCTCCGGTTTCCTCCCACACTCCGAGAGCATAGGTCAAAACTATTTGCTGCTCCCTATCCTTTGAGGAAAGCTTTTTTTGTAAAAATCACCTGTGGTGGTTCCACTGATAGCTCGCCTTAATAAGGCGACAACCATTCCTCTGGAAGGGGTTCCTTCATCAAGGACCCCGCTGACTAAACGACAGTGGCACTGTTAAAGTTGCTCTTCCTGGTGGCAGGCTCTGCTCTGCGGCCGACCCTAACATCCGCCATGGCGGCGCAATATCTGTCTGAGCGTATGGCAGAGCTCCAGAATGTTCTGGACTGCGGCTGCCTAATGGATACGCCGCAGAGGGCTGAATTTCTGCTCTCGTAGACCTTCCCTTTCAGGGTGGACGTCTATTCGGTCCACGGCTGGGTGAGATCATTAAGGATCTCACAGGAGGTAAATGCACCTTCCTCCCAGAGCTCCGGAGGCATGATTTTCGCCGTAGACAGGGGCCTGGGGTCGGAAGGGGTTCTTTCGCACCCCGGGCACGGCGGGTAAAGGGAACCGGTCCCGGTAAGGTCGCTGCAGGGGCCGGGCACTGGCAGTGGCAGCGCAAAACCGAAAAGGCGGAGGACAAACCTCCTCAGCCTGATGGGTTGCCCCCACCCGGGCTTCGGGTGGAGGGACGTTTCTGAGTTCAACACTCTGCCCCCAGTCAGGTTCTTCCTTTCGACCTTAGGGCTCCCACAGGCAAGCACTCTCAAACCAAAGGGTGATCGTGCCAGTGTCTCCAGCGAGAGTTTTCAAGGTTTTTACTCAAATCCGTTCCTACTGGACCTGTAGGCCCTGACCTGGTGTGTTAGGGCACGGAAATTTCGGATGGAATCCATCCGCTAGGTTGTGGCCGCCCTCCATCAGGGGAAATTTCTGGCATCTCTGGACATCAGGGAGATGCGTACCTCCATGTACCTATTTGTCCACGGCATCAGCGTCTCCTTCGCTTTGCAGTAGGAGACCTCCATTATCAATTTGTGGCACTCCCTTCGGTCTTGCCTCAGCCCCTCGAGTTTTCACAAAACCGGTATTGGCGTGGCTGAGACAGAGAGGCATTGCGGTGGTAGCCTACCTAGACGACCTGCTCCTGCGAGCAGAGTCTGCCTCGGCTCTGGAAGAGCCCAATGACTCACTGCAGGACTTTAGCTGGTTGCTCTACCTGCAGAAGTCGACGGTGTCTCCACCCCGTCGCCTGGAGTATCTGGGCCTGATTCGGGACTCAGGGCAGGCAAGTTTTTTTTCCTTCCTTCAGCCAAGTTGCTGTCACTGCAGTCGGCAGTGCGAACCCTCCTGTCGCACGGTCGGTCTTCATTACGATTCTGTATGCGGGTGCTGGGGCTCATGGTCTCGACTTTCGAGGCAATACCATACGCCCAGAGTCACACTCGTCTCCTTCAGTGAGCAATCCTGGCTCAGTGGGAGAGGTTCCCTCGGTCTTTGGACCTTCTGATCCGCCTGAGCTCCCAAACCAGGGCGTCTTGGACCTGGTGGATTCGGGACTCGGCGTTGGTTCAGGGGAAGTCGTCCATGCCCCTTCTGTGGGTGATCATCACTGCCCAGGGCCGTTGGTCGGCACAGGAGGCTCGCCTCCCCATCAGTGGCTGGAACTGAGTGTAATCAGATTGTGCCTGTCCCACCGGACGGTGAGGTTGAAGGGTCGTCCGATTCGCATTCAGTCGGACTATGCCATGGCAGTGGCATATGTGAACCATCAGGGCGGCACGAGGAGTCCAGCAGCTGCGGCGGAGGCAGCTCTGATACTGCTTTGGGCGGAACGTCACGTTCTGGCACTCTTTGCCACTTACATTCCAGGTGTGGAAAACTGGCAGGCAGTCTTTTTCAGTCGCCAGACGCTGGAGTGGTCTCCCCACCCGAAGGTGTTCAACCAGATTGCCGCAGATGGGGGACGCCGGACGTGGATCTCTTGGCATCTTGGTTCGATCACAAGGTGAAGACTTTTGTGTCCAGAACGAAGGATCCGTTGGCAGTGGCCACAGACGCGCTGGTGGCCCCCTGGGGCCGTTATCGTCTTCTGTTCGCCTTTCCTCCTGATAAAACTTCTACCGCGTTTGCTACGCAGGATAGTGGCGGAGGGAATACCAATAATCCTGGTGGCTCCAGATTGACCTCGGCGCACTTGGTACGACGACGTGGTGCAAATGGTGGCAGACGCCCTCTGGCGGCTCCCGCTGCGAGACGATCTACCGTCTCAGGGGCCCATCTTGCACCCTGCCTTACCCTTGCTGGCTTTGCCGGCCTGGCTATTGAGTCCCAGGTGCTAAGTGACAGGGGAGTCGCTGATTCCATGTTCCCTACCTTGTTGAAGGCTCGCAAGTGTACTACTCGCAAGAATTACCACCGCACCTGAGAGGCTTTTATAGTTTGGTGCGAGGCGGGGGGTCATAACCCTCACTCTTACGTAGTGTCCAGGGTCCTGATTTTTTTGCAGCAGGACCTGAACAAAACAAAAAAAAACTGGCTTTGAGTACTTTCAAGGGCCGTAGATTGGCTCTGGCGATTCCTTTCCAGAGACCTTTGGCTTCGCACTCGTTGATTCGTTTGTACAAGGTGTGCGCCATGTGGCGCTTCGGGTGAAGACCCGATGGCCCAGTGGGATCTGATTTTGGTACTTTCTGTACCTCAGGAACCACCCTATGTAAATATCAGGGTGATTCCCTGACAACTGCGGTCGAAAAAGGTGGCTTTTTGGCTGCCGTCACTTCCTCCAGACGGGTGTCTGACTTGGCAGCACTATCGTGCAAGTCTTCCTGCCTGGTCCTGCATAAGGACAAGGCGGTTTTGCGACCCTTTCTTTCTTTCCTTCCTTCTGAAGGTGGTTTCTTTTTTTCACATTAATGAAGATATTGTTCTTCATTCATTGTGCCCTCGTCCATCACACCCAAATGAAATTGAGTTGCATGACTTGGACGTGGTGAGGACCTTACGAATGTATTTAGCTGCTACAGCCTTTTTTTCGGAAGGCTGATGCCTTATTTATGCTGAAAGGGGGTCCGCGCAAAGGTTTGGCGGCCTCGTCTGCAACTACTTTCGTTGGATTAGACAAACCGTGACCCACGCATATTCTGCTCGGGGCAAGGTCCCCCTTTCCGGTCACGGCTCATTATACCCGGGCTGTTGGTACTTCCTGGGCTTTTAGACACCAGGCCTTGGTGTCACAGGTGTGCAAGGCGGCCTCTTGGGCCTCGGCACACATTTTCTCTAAGTTTTTATAGGTTTATGTGCTAGCATCTTCGGATGCTGCCACTGGCCGCAAAGTTTTGCAGGCGGCAGTGTAGGCACGTCTGGCGCCTCCTTGGAGGTTCTGTTGGGTGCAGTTGTTATTGTTTACCCACCCCTCTTTTTGACACAGCTTGGGGACATCCCCACACATAATGAAGAACTGCGTCTGTCAGTGAACGTAGGAGAAAAAGGGATTTTATTAAAACTTACCGTAAAATCTCCGAGTTCACTCACAGACGCAGCACCCACCCCTCTGTTTTTTGTACAGCTTGTGTACGAACTGCTGAGCTAGGTTATGGAGAGGGTTTATGTGGGAAGAGGACGGCCCCATGGGAGGGGCCAGCTGTTTCTTTTCCCTGCCCAGTTAACTCCTAGTTGGACAAGCATAAACCCCACACATAATGAAGAGCTGCGTCTGTCAGTGAACTCGGAGAAAAGGATTTTACGGTAAGTTTTTATAAAATCCCTTTATTTGATCCCCTACCAACCTACAATAATTCTGGCTCCCACAGACTGGATATAGTATGTGCTCTGTGGTACACAGATTAGTTGTGTCAATTTAAGAAGGTGCTAAGACCTACAACTTGTGTGTGTATAAGACACCTGTCCACGTAATCTCTTTCCTCCATTCAAACCTCACTATCATAGGCAAGATCAAAGAGCTGTCAATGGACGTCAGGAACAATATTGTAGACCTTCACAAGGCTGGAATGGGCTACAAGACCATCAGCAAGAAGCTTGGTGAGAAGGAGACAACTGTTGGCGCGATTATTTGGAAATGGAAGAAATACAAAATAACAATCGCCCTCGGTCTGCAGCACCATGCAAGATTTTGCCTCATGGGGTAAGGGTGATCATCCGCCCAGAACTACACGGGAGGAGCTTGTGAATGATTTCAAGGCAGTTGGGACCACAGTCACCAAACAAACCATTGGTAACACAATACACCGCCATGGATTGAAGTCCTGCAGCGCACACAGTCCCCCTCCTCAAGAAGGCACATGTACAGGCTCATCTGAAGTTTGCCAATGAACATCTAAATGATTCAGAGAAGGATTGGGAGAAAATGCTGTGGTTAGATGAGACCAAAATTGAGCTTTTTGGTATTCACTCGACTCGCCGTGTTTGGAGGAGGAAAAATGCTGACTATGACCCTAAGAACACCATCCCTACAGCCAAGCAGGGGGGGGTGTAAACATCATGCTTCAGGGATGTTTCTCTGCTAAAGGTACAGGCTGAGTTTGCTGCATTGAGGGGCCAATGGATGGGACCATGTATTGTAAAATCGTAGATAAGCACCTTCTTCCCTTAGCACTGAAAATGGGTCGTTGATGGGTCTTTCAGCATGACAATGACCCAAAACATACCACCAAGGCAAAGGAGTGGCTCAAGAAGAAGCACAGCCAAAGCTTGTACATGGGGATCAGCAGCGTTTTCAGCAGACAGCAGGCTGAAGCCCGCTGTCAGATGACGTCACAGAGCCGGTCCAGGCTCGGGTAAGATCACAACAATGTAGTCAGGATCCGCCCCCCCATGCCTGGAACTGCACTCTGCTTAGCCTCTTAGCTAGCTGCTGAGAGCCTGAGCTGGCCGCTCCAGCCCCCTCCGCAGCCCAGCGCTCCGGGTGGGGGTGGGGGGGTGTTAGGGCAGAGAGCTGCTGAATGTCAGCTCTTCAGTTTTTTCCGTTCAGCCCGCTGGGTTGAACGAAAAAAATAATCTGATAGTGTGTACCTAGCTTAAAGGAGAAGTACAGCCAAAGCTCGTTTGGCTGTACTTCTCCTGTGGATCACAGTAGTGCAGTTCATAGTGCAGTTCGTTTTGCACTCCTGTGCCCTTTTTTTAAGCAGAGAGCGGGCTGACTTCACAGAGCCGGTCCAGGTTTGGGCGCCATCATGACCATAGTGTCTGGATCCGCGCAGGTCCCTGGACCAGCACCCAGCTCAGGCTCTCAGCGAGCCGCCGAGAGCCTGAGCTGCCCCCCCCCACACACACACAGCCCTGCGCTCCAGTGAGCAAGGAGGGGGTAGAGCAGAGAGCCGCTGACTGTCCAGCTCTCTGCTCAGGGAGCTGTGAGAACCAAGCGATCGGCGGTGTTTGATCGCTCGGTTCTCAGTGTTAGTCACCTGGGACAGATGCAGCATCAGACCAATGCTGCATCCACCTAGGTAAGTATGATTATAAAAATCTCCCCCTCCTCCCCAGCTGATGTCAGCGGTACGGCTTTGCTCCGCCCACTGGATCTGAGAGGGGAGAAAGCGGACAATTCAGCTGAGCGCTGGGAACGGAGCATATATAGGTACAGAGCCGTGGATTTTTTACATTACTCGGGCACAGGAACACTTAGTATTGTAGTACAGAGGGGATGCGATGATTTATAAGAAGTGGGTTAACTACCAATTTAAGGATTTAGAGAAGATCTGTAAAGAAGAGTGGACCAAAATCCTGGTAACCAACTACAAGAAACGTCTTACCTCTGTGCTTGCCAACAAGGGTTTCTCCACCAAGTATTAAGTCATGTTTTGCTTGGGGATCAATTACTTATTTTACTCACTGAACTGCAACTCGATTTATAACAGTATAATGTTTTTTTTCTGGATTTTTGGTTGATAATCTGTCTCTATCATTTAAATACACATATGATAAAAATGATAGACCCTTCACTTAAGTGGGCAAACTTCCAAAATCTGCAGGAAATCAAATAATTTCCCCACTGTACCACACACCTTTATTACAAGTGATCTTCAAAAGAGGTCCCATGTCTGTCATTTGTGTCTACATAAAATAGGTGGTGTGGACAGTCTTATTCAGTACCAAATGTTGTCCTATTTCTCCAGGGTAGCAGCCCAGATGCCTACAGTCCATTATGAGTATCCTAACGGTTATAATTGTGACTTTGGAGCAGAACGTTTGAAAATTCCTGAAGGGTTATTTGATCCTTCAAATGTTAAGGTGAGATTATTAACCTGTGTATATTGCGATTTTCAATCTTTTAGCCAGAGCTGCATAGCTGTAGTTTTTAGGGGTGCTTCACACTAGATTGCGGTGCTGGAAATCCATGTTCTGTTCACTTTCAAAACACACTGTCATTGCGTTCTACAGTGGATGTCTGTGCAATGTTAACACCACCCCAAACCCTGGTTGCAAACAGTCTGCTTGCCTGCACCGGATAGCATAGTTCAGAAATCCCATGCGATCTGGTTGCAGTGCATTACTGTGCAAGTGGTACATGCAGTCCGGAACGATTTCAGCCTTTTCAAATGAATGGGCTGAAATTACACTCCACCCGGGAATACATGTGAATCACACAGGAATGCACAGCACTATCCTATGCAATTCCTGGTGTGAACTGGCCCATGATCTTTCTTTAGTCCTAATATAACCATTAAAGGGAGATTAAACATACCAGCAAGATCCTACCTTTTGAAGGAACTTTCATTTGAAATCTCTTTCCATAGACATGTACGTTTAGATCACTTAAAGACTAAGTTCACTTGTTGGGAAAAAATATTACTGTGTCCTTCAGTTATTTGAGAGATCAAAATGAAATTGCTGATCCAAACACCCAAATATTTATAAATGACAATCATGGAAATTGTCAGGGGCTCCTAAACTTTTGCATACAACTGTATCTAAACTGCGACCAGACTGTCAACATAAGTTTGTGATTCCGACTGCTCTACATCCCATGCAATCATGCACTCCACAAGCTCAATCGTGTCCACCTCACCAGCCCATTTAGCCCTTGATTGGGCCTCAACCTGACGCCTATGTCTGGCTAGCATAGATCGAGCTGTCGTAATGAAGTGCCTAACTAGGTTCTTTTTGATCTGCCTGTAAGAGCCCGGCAACATGGATAGCACTGTAACCTGAGGGATATTAAGTATTTTATCTCCTACCAGTCTGTCAAACAGTTGTAGCATGCTATCCCAAAATGGGCTAATTTTCAAACCCGTGCCCCAGATGTGGGTCATGGTCCCAGACTCCCACAAACAACGCCAGCACACATCTGGGGTAGATTAATCAATTTTATGTAACAGTGCTGTAGGGCAGTAGCACCACCTGGACAATAAGTGATAATTGCATTCTTGCGCTAGAGATGATGTAGATAGTTTATATGTCATAGCCAGTGTTTTGTTCCACTCCATATCATCAGTCGAACTTTGCAATTCTTGCTCCCATCTAGCAAGAAATGGTGGTGGACTAGGGTGGGTAGGATTCCCTCAATAAGATTTGGTATATCTGCGAGAGGGTGTGGTCCGGTCTAGAGGGTTGAGATAGCAATGATTCAAAAGCAGTACAAGACCGTGTTAAGGGGACTGTAGAGGGCTGAGCACCCTCGTAGTTCATTGAGAAGCACAAGCTGTTCGCTGCAATGGCTGATGGTACTTGTAGCCTATCGATTGACAGGAGACTGTGAATGAATGATGCAGCCGTGTGGGCAGAGCACCACACTGCCTCGCTGTTTTTCAACTGTGACAGTGCAAAGGATCCCCCCCACCTGTTACAGGGAAGTGGGGATTGGTGGGAGAAGGTGCAGACCCTAATAACAGGTGGAACAGGTAATGTTTCAAAGGCAAACTTCTCTTTTAAGGCTGCAACTTGGACACTTTGGTTTTCTCAGGAGAAACTGTGCAACGTTATTTTAAGTAGTCACCTGCTATTTTCTTCAGTTGCAGATAGCAAGGGGCGTCTGGTGACATTAATAGAGCATCGTTGCCTCGGTGTACAGTAAATGGAAAAATTTCATGCAGATGAATCATACAGTATGTTAGGTACTGAAATTTGGGGATATTGAACAAAATACTTGTAGGGTCCCATATTCCAAGTGTCTGTGAAACACGTGTACATTGGCAATATTGCAGCAAGACTTACACCAAGTTTCTCTACTTCAGGCAGTGTAAATGAGAGGATATAGCTGTTTTTACTGCTTGAAGCACGGTGCAGACTTTCAAGTACATATTTTTACATCCTAATCTAACTTTGTCAGTGCAGAGGACTGTGAATGTAGTCTGCATATTGGTGGAAAACCTATATTGTCCATGTTTCTGGAGAATGAGAGATTATCCACCACAAAAATGAAATGCAGTTTATGCATATTCTAATAATTTTTTGCAATCTATTTTATCTACATAGGGCTTGTCTGGCAACACTATGCTTGGTGTCAGCCATGTTGTTACAACGAGTGTTGGAATGTGTGATATTGACATCAGACCGGTAAGTATTCCAAAATTACATTTCTTCTAAAGCCTACGCGATTTTAAAAGGCATACTGTGTTTGCTGTTTTAATGTTCTTTCCTTTTACCAGTTCAGCACTGTTTCTTGGGCATGTTGGGGGTGTAGCAGGAAGTGGAGGAATTCAGCTGCTGCAGTTTGACCTCACTCAAAAAAACGCATTCTCAACAGGTCATTCAATGGCTGCATAGTGCCTTAGGCCCCTTTCACATGGGCGTTCCGTTCAGGTCCGCCTGTCAATTTTTCAGGTGGACCTGAACAGACGTTCCATGCAGCCCCATGGATCGGTGGATGTCAGCGGTGACCTATCCGCTGACATCTGCCGCTCTCCGATTCGATCCTGTCCATGCAATCCAGATGGATGGAAAACCTATTTTCCATCCGTCTGTAGAATCGGATCGGATGCAGTCTCACTTGCTGTATTGTTTTGTGTCATTGACTTAAAGTATTAAAACCATAATAAGCAACTCATGTTTTCAATCTCTGTGGTGCCATTCTGCATTTACTCTCGCTACTGGGGCCCTTTAAGAATAGGGGAAAAATCAGGGTTCTGGATAAGGGTTAAGCTTAGGATTGGGTAGGAGAATTTTGCCAGACTGAGTACTAGATACAAAGGAGTATCATTTGAGATGTACTGTAGAACTTATACTGTAATTATGCCGATATGCAAGCGATGAACATACAGTCAAAATGGCAATCCAACATCACTAACCAGATCAATCACTTTTTTTTGGTATAAATCAGCCTTTTTCAACCAGTGTGCCTTGGCAAAATACCTAAAAATTGCCCCAAAATTGTATACAACCCAGCAGATGGATAAAGCCTGCCTTTAATTTACACAAAGCCACAGGTTTTCATTGTGCACCATTACGACCTTCTAGCCGCAGACATCCTAACAACCAATAACCCTCCCCTGCCCCTCTCAGTCAGCGCTGGGATCATATTAGCTCAGTGATGCAGAAAAACTGAGGGAGACTAGAAACGTTGGAATACTAGTCAGTACCAGTGTGCAAAAGTGTATTGGATTTGGAAGAATAAATCACCTCTAACATTGGGTGTCCTACGTGTGTGCATGTTGATGTGTTATTTAAAACTATTATAATAGTAATTTACATGTTAGAATCGGGTGCCTAGAGATTGTCCATAATTTTAAAGTGTACCTTAACTGAAAAAAGGTTGAGAAACACTGGTATAAATTCTATTTCTACATGGCAAATAATTTACTAATAGGTGTAGTAGAGTAATAGAAAACCAACAGTCATGACATGCATGCTGATAATTGTGTGTAATGAAATCATGAATTGAAAGGGGCATATTCAAAATAATAAAATGTGAATTTCAATTAATGAGGTAATTTAGTCTGTGAAAAAACAGGTGTCAAACAGGTTGCCCTTATTTAAAGTAGAACTATAGGCAAAACTTTTTAAGGGAGTAAGGGAGGGTTATACCCCAATCACATTTTTTTTTCTTTTTTTTTCTGACATCTGTGTCCCATTGTCTAGATTTTCCCTTCACTTCCTGTCCCATAGCCAAACAGGAAGTGGGAGGAAATCTCTGCAAATTAAGGGAATTCCTTGGGGACATCCAGGCCACCAGAACTAGTGTCCCCATTGAAACATTTCCCCTATTACTTATATAGTAGGATGGTCCCTCCAATGAGGGTTTAATGGCGGCAATTATATATGGCGTTAGCAACTAGTAATGGAATAAATGTATGAACTCAAATACTGATTCTATGTTTCAAAATTTATTGACACCGACTATACATATATTCATGCTTAAAAACAAGAGCTCCGGTTGCGTAAACATAGGACTAAAGCTAAGGCTGCGTCCGATCTCCGATGCGTTAAGACCTTTAGTGGGGGTATACAGGTCTTCCTCAGGGGGAAGTATTCTACAGAGGTAGCAAAAAGAATGAGGTTTAACAATAGTATTCAATTTTTGCTGCCATCATATTTGCACACACATTACCAGACTTACATTGACCAGAGAGCATTGACTGCAAAGCACCGGTCCTAATTAACCAGAGTCAGGATAAAAACAGCAGACTTCATCCAGAGTTAACCCTGTCTCCTCATGTGGATATCTCGCCTCAGGCCCGGAGCTTACAAGGAACCACACTCAGTACCTTCATATTGGAAGGGAGGTTGCGGTGTGCTGCAAATGAGTGTCTCCTGGAATATTAAATTAAATTGGTCAGATATCCTCGTTATTGTGTATACTAATAATTCGATAGAGTGTATATGCCATGCTCCACAGTGGGTAAATAAGCTATTTGTGAGGCTTACCAGAGATTTTTATTCTCAGTATATTCCATTTGGTATTGATTACCAAACCAGAAAAAGAAACCGGGGCGTGAGAGTGAAAGGAAATTGCACATTCCCTATCGCTCTCACATGCCGGTTTTTTAGCTCACTTTACGTTTCCCATTTGGCACATATTTTTGATAGTACATCCCAATTCTATCTCTCATGTTCTTTCAAGGCCTCCTATATCCCCATTGGTAATCGATACCAAATGGAATACACTGAGAATAGAAAATCTCTGGTAAGCCTCACAAATAGCTTATTCACTGTGGAGCAAGGCATATACACGCTGTCTATCTAATTATTAGTATACACAATAACGAGGATATCTGGCCAATTTAATATTCCAGGAGACACTCATTTGCAGCACACCGCAACCTCCCTTCCAATATAAGGGGACTGAGTGTGGTTCCTTGTAAGCTCCAGGCCTGAGGTGAGATATCCGCATGAGGGGACAGGGATAATTCTGGATGATGTCTGCTGTTTTGTTGTTTTTATCCTGACTCTGGTTAGTTAGGACTGGTGCTTTGCAGTCAATGCTCTCTGGTAAATATAAGTCTTGTAATGTGTGCAAATATGATGGCTGCATAAATTGAATACTATTGTTAAACCTAATTCTTTTTGATACCTCCTGTAGAAAAGAATACTTTCCCCTGAGGAAGACCTGTATACCTCCACTAAAGGTTGAAAAGCGTCGGAGATGGGACGCACCCTTAGCTGTATCGTATACTCCTTATGTTCTGTTTCAGCATTGTATTTCATGCAATGTACATGTCCTATGTTTACACAACCGGAGCTCTTGTTTTTAAGCATGAATATGTATAGCCTGTGTCAATACATTTTGAAACCTAGAATCAGTATTTGAGTTTATATATTTATTCCATTACTAGTTGCTAACGCCATATATAATTGCCACCTTTAAACCCTCATTGGGGGACCCTCCTACCATACATGTTAAACCAAGGGGAAGGCAGCACTCTCTCTCAGTACCTAGTTGCCCACACTCCCCTCTATTACTTTTCTGGGGACAACCCAAAATTTGGAATTTTCTTTTACTTTCAATTTCAATGATAATGGTAAACAGGACAAATAGGGTGAATCTCCTTAATAGGGGCAGACAGCAATAAAAAACTCTGCTCTATCCAAAACTTAAAAAAAAATTTTGCCTTTAGTTAGACTTTAAGGACGAAGACAGCAAGTACATGCTGGGTATAGTGCATTTCTCTCTGAAGTAAATGGGTCGTTCCAGACATTATTTAGAAGAACAGTGTAATTTAATTTAAAAGCTGATTGAAGGGGTGAAAACATATAAGGAAGTGCAGAAACTGACAGGCTGCTCAACTAAAATGATCTCGAATGCTTTAAAATGGCAACCAAAACCAGAAAGACGTGGAAGAAAACAGAAAACTACCATTCAAATGGATCGAAGAATAGCCAAAATGGCAAAGACTCATCCAATGATCAGCTCCAGGGGGATCAAAGAAGGTCTAAAGTTACCTGTGCGTACTAATAATTAGAAGATGCCTATGTGAAGCCAAGCTATTGGCAAGGTCATGTGCTATTGTTGAAAAAATGACAAGAGGCTGAAGAGGTTAAAATTTGAAAGATGAAAGCAAGTTTGTTCTTTTTAGGTCTAGGGACTGCAGACAGGTTGTCGGATGACCCCCAAACACTGTATTCAAGCTACAGTACACTGTAAAGCATGGTGGTGCAAGCATCAGCATATGGGGAAGTTTCTCATACTATGGTGTTGGACCTATTGCATAACAGGGATCGGTTTGAATACACCAAAATACTTGAAGAGGTCCTGTTGCCTAATGCCAAAGAGGAAATGCCCTTGAAATGGGTGTTCCAACAAGACAACGACCCAAACACACTAGTAAGACCCCTTTCACACTGAGGCGGTTCTCAAGCGCTTTTGCGATAAATATGGCACCTGAAAACTGCCTCCCATTCATTTGAAAGGGTGCTTTCACATTGGGGCGGTGCGCTTGCAGGGCGGTTGAAAAAGTCCTGCAAGCAGCATCTTTGGGGCACGTTTGGAGCACTTTAAAAAGTGCTTCAAAAACACTTATGCCCATTAAAATGAAAGTACTTTGAAAGCACCGCAAAACGGGTCTTTTAAAAAAAAGATTTAACCACTTCCATACCGCCAAACTTCATATGATGTTCTCGGCTTTCAATGGTGCAGCTGCAAGCATCATTCAGATATCGTGTGTTTTTTTTTTTTTTCAGCCAGTGACTCCCTGTATCATAAGAAAAATCTTCTCCCGGCTCACCTGGGCAGTCGGCGAGCCAGAGAGAATCCGCAGGCGCCGGAAGGAAGCCATAGAGAAAACCGAGGGACAGGTGGTCCCCGGCAATCTCTATGACTCTCGGAGGCCCGGACGCGACGTTATGACCTCACATCAAGTAAACAAAGCCGTGGACTCGGCAGGAAAGCCTGACACCCCACATCTCTCCATAAAGAGGACCTGTCATGCAATATTCCTATTACAAGGGATATTTACATTCCTTGTAATAGGAATAAAAGTGATCAAAAAATAAAAACATTTACGGGGAAAGTGTAAAAGTAAAAAAAAATGAAAATAAAATGAACAATAAAAAAAAAATTAAAGTGCCATTGTCCCTGCGAACTTACATGCAGAAGCGAACGCATACGTAGGTCGCGCCCGTATATGTACATTAGGTTCAAACCACACATGAGGTATCACCATGAACGTTAGAGTGAGAGCAATAATTCTAGCACTAGACCTCCACTGTGACTCTAAACATGTAAAAAATTTTTAAAGCATAGCCTATGGAGATTTTTTAAGTACCGAAGTTTGGCGCCATGCTACGAGTGTGCGCAATTTTAAAGCGTGAGGTATTTATTTACTCAGCGTAACATCTGTCAAATACAAAAAAAAATACTGGGTTAACTTTACTGTTTTTTTTTTTTTTTTTCTTTATTCATGAAAGTTTTTTTTTTCCCAAAGCAATCGTGTGAAAAATTAAGATTTTTACATGTAGGAGAGGAGTGCTGGAATTTGCACGATATGGAAGTGGTTAAGGTCGCGTGACCTTAAAAAATGCACCGCTGAAATGCAGCTAAAGCACTGCAAAAATGACCAGCGTTTTAGCTGCTGTTTATGCAGTGCTTCACTCTGAAAGGGGTCTAAGCGAGCAGCATCTTGGTTCCAGACCAACAAGGTTAACGCTATGGAGTGGCCAGCCAATCCCCAGACCTTAATCCAATAGAACACTTGTGGGATGACATCAAAAATGCAGTTTCTGAGGTAAAACCAAGAAATGCAGAAAAATTGTGGAATGTAGTGCAATCGTCCTGGGCTGGAACACTTGTTCACAGGTGCCAGAAGTTGCAACACAGATGTGAAGCAGTTCAGCGATTCACAGGAAAGCTAAATCTTCAAGCATGTTTCAGTTTATACAGTAAATGTTTGAGTTTGTAAAGAAAAATGCAGACACTATTTTTTTTGGAAAAGCCTAAAATAAATGTTTTCACTTTCTGTAGCATAATAACAAATTTGAAATCTTTTTCTTCATGTTTGCAGTGTGCTATTATTTTTAACACAACTCTACATAGATATCCTATAGACCAGGGATATGCAATTAGCGGACCTCCCAGCTTTTGCAAAACTACAAGTCCCATCATGCCTCTGGGTTTCATTCTTGTGGCTGTCAGTCTTGCTATGCCTCATGGGATTTGTAGTTCTGAAACATCTGGAGGTACGTTAATTGCATATCCCTGCTATAGAATATACTCAGTTACCCTTTCACAGAGTCACCATCCCATTGGATGCATTTGCGCCATCATTTTACACAGCCTTTAAATCCAATTTTGAAAAATTCAACAGAATTATTTTTGCTCCACTCTTTCAGAGCTCTTTTAACTTTCTGTTGGTTCCTAAATCTTGTGCCATGGATATTCAAAGGCCCAAACAGGTAGAAGTCTGGTGGTGGCAAATCTAGGCTATGCGGTGATATGGGACCTTTTTGACAATCACCTAACTTGTGGCATTAGAGGTTTGTAAGCATCATGTATGGCATTTCCGTGGTCTTTTCTTCCTGATTCAGCTTTTCAAAGTGTACCATGTACCAGTGTAGGTTTCGTTGGTTGAATGTGGTGCCTTTATGCAAAAAGTCTATAAGAATGATGCCTTCATCATCCCAGACGTATTTCTTAACTCAAATGAGCCCATTAACCCTGCTGAAGTTGTCATTGGTGTCCATTCCCTGGCTTCTCAACTATTTCAGTTTCTCATTTTTTAAAGTTATTTACCTAATGTCAGACATTTCTCATGTCGATTATTACACTACCAACAACTTTCTTTCATCAGAAACTCAATCACTTTTGTTGTCTGAACCTCTCATCCATGATTCACCTGGTGCAATATGAAAAACAGAAGTGCACAATGATGGAGTTAGACTATATGTATTAGACATTTTTCTACAAGTTCACATGAACAACAGATATGAAAGTCATTACTTTTTGATACCACCTCATACATTGATAATGATGGACTTAAAGCAAATTGGTACATTAGTTGCTTCTGATCAAAATGATTAAAGTGTAACTAAAGGCTTCTTTTTTTGTTTTGGATAGAATGGAGAATAATTAAAACACCTGTCTGTTTTTATTGCTGTCTGTGTCCCCGTTAGGGAGATTCTTCCTTTTCTATTTGTCCTGTTTATCATTATTATTGAAAGTAAAAGAAAATCCCAAATTTTGGGTTGTCCCCAGAAAAGTAACACTGGGGAAATCTTCCAATGATCACACTAGTTTTGGTGACATGGGGGTCTCCAAGGAACTCCCCTAATTTGCAGGGATTTCTTCACTTCCTTTTTGGCTATGGGACAGGAAGTGAAGGGAAATCTCTGCAATGTGGTGCACAAGGGAAAAAAAAAATCTGACAGGGGTTATAACCCTCTCTTACTCTATCCAAAATGAAAAAAAAAGTTTTGCCTATAGTTCTATTTCTGTTTCTATTTTTAAATTCATTTTGGAATGTCAAATGTTGTTTAACTTTTTTTTTTTTTTTTTTTCTGAATAGGGATTGTACGGGAGTGTGATTGTAGCAGGAGGAAATACATTATTACAAGGATTTACTGACAGGCTTACAAGAGAACTCTCACAGAAAACCCCTCCGGTATGATGTAAATTGTGATTCTTTGTTCTACCCTAGAAGTTTAGACCTCTGTTAAAGTATTTCTAAACCCCAAAACAAAAATGTCGTGTGTGTGTATATATGTATATGTATGTATATATATATATATATATATATATATATATATATATGTGTGTGTGTGTATATATATATATATATATATGTTATAAAATATCTACACACCCCTGTTAAAATGTCAGGTTTCTGTGATGTAAAAAAAATTAGACAAAGCTATATCATTTCAGAACTTTTTCCACATTTAATATGACCTGTAAACTGTACAACTCAGACAACAAACTGAAATCTTTTAGGTGAAATGTCAGGAAAGACCAACTAGAACAGCTGAGCTTTATTTGGGGTTAATCAAAGGCACTTTAAATGATGGCAGGTGTGTACTGACTCCTATTTAACATGAGTTTAATTCTAAACGCAACTACATTCCCATATATGTTATTATACAGGATTTATATAGTGCCAACAGTTTACGCAGCGATAGGGAGAGAGAGAGAGAGATATAGATAGTTTTATTTATTTATATATATATATATATATATATATATATATATATATATATATATATATATATAATATTTTTTTTTTGTGTGTGTATATGTATATACAGTTGTGCTCATAAGTTTACATACCCTAGCAGAATTTGATTTCTTGGCCATTTTTCAGAGAATATAGATAACACAAAAAAAAAATTTCACTCATGGTTAGTGTTTGGCTGAAGCCATTTATTATCAAGCAATTGTGTTTACTCTTTTTAATTCCATAATGACAACAGAAACTACCCACATGACCCTGATTTTGCACACAAGTTGACACAAAGGGTTTGAATGGCTATTAAAGGTAACCATCCTCACCTGTGATCTGTTTGCTTGTAATTGGTGTGTGTTTATAAAAGGTCCAGTGAATTTCTGGACTCCAGACAGACCCTTGCATCTCTCATCCAGTGCTGCACTGACGTTTCTGGATTCTGAGTCATGGGAAAGCAAAAGAATTGTCAAAGGATCTGCGGGAAAAGGTAGTTGAACTGTATAAAACAGGAAAATGGATATAAAAAGATATCCAAGGAATTCAGAATGCCAATCAGCAGTGTTCAAACGCTAATCAAGAAGTAGAAAATGAAGGGTTCTGTTGAATCCAAACCATGGTCAGGTAGATCAACTAGAATTTCAACAACAAATGCCAGGAAAATAGTTTGAGATGCAAAGAAAAACCCACAAATAACTTCAGGTGAAATACAGGACTCTCTGAAAACATGTGGTGTGGCTGTTTCAAGATGCACAATAAGGAGGCACTTGAAGAAAGATGGGCTGCATGGTTGAGTCACCAGAAGAAAGCCATTACTACTAAATGCCACAAAGTATCCCGCTTACAATACGCCAAACAGCACAGACACAAGCGCCAAAGCTTCTGGCACAAAGTCATTTGGAGTGATGAGACCAAAATTTAGCTTTTTGGCCACAACCATAAACTTTACATTTGGAGAAGTCAACTAGGCCTGTGATCCACGGAGGTGGATCGCTGATGTTTTGGCACAGGAATTTGGTCAAAATTGATGGCAAGATGAATGCAGTGTTATCAAAAAATACCTGAGGATTTGCATTCATCAGCCTGGAAACTGCGCATGGGACGTACTTGGACAATCCAACATGACAATGATCGAAAACACATGGCAAAGTTGACCTGTCGTTGGCTACAGCAGAATTAGGTGAAGGTTCTGGAGTAGCCATCTCAGTCTCCTGACCTCAATATCATTGAGCCACTCTGGGGAGATCTCAAACATGCAGTTCATGCAAGACAGCCCAAGAATTTCCAGGAACTGGAGGCTTTTTCCCAAGATGAATGGGCAGCTTTACCATCTGAGAAGATAGTGCCTCATCCTCAAATACCACAAAAGACTTCAAGCTTTCATTGATGTTAAAGGGGGCAATACATGGTATTAAGAACTGGGGTATGTAAACTTTTGACCAGGGTCATTTGGGTAGTTTTTGTTGTCATTATGATTTAAAAAGAGTAAACAGTTGATTGATAATAAATGGCTTCAGGCAAACACGAACCATGAGTGAAAAATGTTTGTGGTGCTATTCATATTCTCTGAAAAATGGCCAAGAAATCATAAATTCTGCCAGTGTGTATGTAAACTTATGAGCACAACTGTATACAGTATCTCACAAAAGTGAGTACACCCCTGACATTTTTGTAAATATTTTATTCTATGTTTTCATGTGACAACACTGAAGAAATTTGCTGCAATGTAAAGTAGTGAGAGTACAGCTTGTATAACAGTAAATTTGCTGTGCCCTCAAAATAATTCAACACACAGCCATTAATGTCTAAACCGCAACAAAGTGAAAAACCCTAAGTGAAAATGTCCAAATTGGGCCCAAAGTGTCAATATTTTGTGTGGCCACCATTATTTTCCAGCACTGCCTTAACCCTCTTGGCCATGGAGTTCACCAGAGCTTCACAGGTTGCCCACGGAGTCCTCTTCCATTCCTCCATGAGGACATCACAGAGCTTGTGGATGTTAGAGACCTTGCGCTCCTCCACCTTCCGTCCTCCACCTTCCGTTTTTGAGGATGCCCCACAGATGCTCAATAGAGTTTAGATCTGGAGACATGCTTGGCCAGTCCATTACCTTTACCCTAAGCTTCTTTAGCAAGGCACTGGTCGTCTTGGAGGTGCCCAAAAACACCCCAATACCAACAGTTACGTTTGGAGGTGGGAACATCATGGTGTGGGGCTGTTTTTCAGCATACGGTACTGGCAAACTTCATGTCATTGAAGGAAGGATGAATGGATAAATGTAACAAGACCTCCTAATAAAAATCAGCTACCATTTACCAGGATGATGAAGCTGAAACAAGGGTGGACATTTCAGCAAGACAATGATCCCAATCACCGAGACAAGGAGACTCTCAATTGGTTTCAAGCAAAAGAAAAATATCATTTTTTAACTTGCCGTAAAATCCTTTTCTCTGAATTCACTGACAGATGCAGCACCCACCCCTCTGTGTTGCATTTGTACGGCTTGTTACGAACTGATATGCTATGCAGAGCTGGGGAGTTAATTGCTGGAGTGAGGACGGCCCCCTGGGAGGGGTCAGCTTGCCTTTTTTTCTTTTTTGTCTAGTCTACTCCTAGTAGGATGTGCATAAACCCCGCTTGTCAATGAGAAGGCTGCGTCTGTCAGTGAACTCAGAGAAAAGGATTTTATGGTAAGTAAAAAAATCCTATTTCTCCTACATTCACTGACAGACGCAGCTCTCCATTGACTTGTGGGTTATATGCCAATCCTATTAGGAGTTAACTAGGCAAAGAAGAAAGCAAGCTGGCCCCTCCCAGGGAGCTGTCCTCTCTTTCCATATAATCCCCCTACTCTGCTCAGTACATTAGTTTTAACATGCCTAGTGCAAGGAGTTGACCTGGCTCCCTTATGGGACCTGTGGATAGAATTTTTGCTTCCGCTTTTTTTTTTCAAGCAAATTGAAGACTACTATCAAGAAGCCGGCTGGGGCATAGAGGGTTCCTGCAAAGACCCTGTACTTTCCCCAGTACGGCCATCCGATGCGAGCCAGTCCCAGGATGTTAGTGGGTCCCGCCGCATCGTGCCCGTTCCGTGCGGGTGGCCAGTGGGTGATCCCCATTTGTGCCCAGTGTCCGGATTCGATCTGGTCCAGGGGCCTGTGGCCAGCAGCATTCCTCCCCTGCTGGGGAGAAAAGTCTGCAACTGGGTCTCTACCCGCTGTGCCCTTCAGGAGTGGTGAGTGAGCCCCCTCTGCTAGGGGCGCTGGGGTGGGGGGAGGGCGCAGGGCGATTTTGTAATTTTATGCACGCTAGCCGCTGGTTGAGGAGGGTTGCTGGGGCTCTCCTGGGTCCCTTCGCTCCTTCCTCCCCCCCGCACCCCGCTTGCACTGTGTGTGCAAGCCGCCTAGGCCGCCATGCGGCGATCTGCCGCCATTTTGCCGTAGCCGCGGCCATTTTCCCTGGGTTTTTTCAGTACCATGCTTGGCGGCCATTTTGCCGGAGCCTCGTGTTCAGCACCCCTAGGCCCTCTAGTGGATGTCTCGGCAGCCATATTGGAGTCCTTCCAGGCTGTGAAAAACGTGCTGCTGACGTTTTTCTTACTTTCACCTTGCTGGGACAGGTGCTGGCTGCTGCTGACGGTGCAGGCTCTCTGGCGGTCCACAGGATGTTTTCTGGGCAAAACAAACAGCAAGTATAGCTGGCTACCTGGGGGTGCTGGTGGCGGTGGGTGCAGTCCCCCTCGGTTTACCTGGCGTTCTGAGGGGCGGTGGTGTGTTGGACTGTGTGGGGGTGCCGCTAGTGGGTGTTCTCACTGCTATGGCTCAATCTGTGGGTGTGATGGCAGATGTCCCTGCAGGGCCCTCTGAGGAGGATTTAGATGCAGCGCAACCTGCGTCAGTGTCCCTGGTGTCCTTAGAACAGCTGCGGGCGGTGTTTGGAGAATTCTTTCCGGGGGGGGGGCCCCGGATGCCCCAAGAAAGCGTCCCCCTACCCCTTGTTCTTCAGGGGGGGATTCCGAACCGGAAGTAGCGTCGGGGGTCATGGGGACCCCCGTGGAGCCTTCTGAGGGGGAACTTTGTCCCTCAGATAAGGAGGCAGAAGACCAGGGGGCAAAAGCAGCACATGAAAAAGCACTGGTGTCTGCAATAATTTCTGGAGTCCATACGTCCTTGCGACTGAACCAAGGAGAGTCGCAGACGTCTACTTATGTATGTGGGACTGCCAAGCCCCCTAGGTCTCCGAGAGCTTACACCATGATACTTTTTTTGATCATTTGATCTATCAGGAATGGCAGCGCACGCAGCATTCCTCCACCATGCCTAAGCGTTTCGCTATCCGGTATCCTTTTGAGGATAGTTTTATAACAAAAAGTGGGCGTCTCCTTCGGTGGACCACCCCGGTGGCGCGACTTAACAAGGCGACGACTATTCCCCTGGAGGGGTCGCCGTCGTTTAAGGATCCTGCTGATAGGTGGACAGAGGCTGTGTCTAAAGCACTTTTCATTTTGGCTGGTTCGGCCTTGTGACCGGCCTTGGCATCGCGGCGCATTAGTTCTCTGAATGCACAGCGGAGCTGCAGAATGATCTGGACTGCGGCAGAAGGCAGAACCTGTCTATCACGGTATAAAATACCTGTGTGATGCGGCTCTAGACCTGCTCCCTATGTTATCAAAAATGTCTGTTTTTGCAGTCATTATTAGACGGGTCCTCTGGTTGCGTACGTGGTCGGGTGATCACGCCTCAAAAAAAGGTTTAGCGGACCTCCCCTTTCAGGGTGGCCGTCCTTTCTGGTCCTCAGTTGGACGAAATCATTGAGGATTTCACGGGCGGGAAGAGTACCTTCCTTCCGGAGCCCAGGCGGCGAGAATTTCACCGCAAATAAGGACCTGTCTCCTCGGGTCAGAAGAGGTTTTTTCGTGCCCCTCGGGCAGCGGGCAAGGGCCCGCAAGCCAGCAAGGCTGCTGCAGGGGCCGGTAAGAGGCCCTGGCAACGTAAAAACAAAAAGACCGAGGATAAGCCCTCCTCTGCATGATGGGTTGCCCCCACCCGGCTCTTGGGTGGGGGGACGTCTTCTGGGGTTTGCAGACAGGTGGACTGCCCGCATTTCTGACCAGTGGGTGCAGGAAGTGGTGTCCTCCAGGTACAGGATAGAGTTCAGCACTCTACCCCCAGACAGGTTCTTCCCATCGAACTTAAGACTCCCGCATCAACGTCGGGAGGCCCTTTTTCGGGGCAGTTCAGGCATTATCGGAACAGGGGGTGGTAGTGCAGGTGCCTCAGTCAGAAAGGTTCCGCGGTTTCGACTCAAACCTCTTTGTGGTCCCCAAAAAAGGTAGGGGGGTAAGGCCAGCATTGGACCTGAAGGCGCTAAACTTTTATGTGACAGCGCGAAAATTCCGGATGGAATTGGTCCGCTCGGTCGTGGCCGCCCTGCATCAGGGGGACTTCCTGGCGTCCCTGGACATCAGGGACGCGTATCTCCATGTTCCCATTTGTCTCCGAAACCAACGCTTTCTGCGCTTTGTGGTGGGAGATCCCCATTACCAATTTGTGGCTCTGCCCTTCGGTCTGGCCTCGGCTCCTCGGGTCTTCACTAAGCTGGTGGCCCCAGTGCTGGCCCTGCTGAGGCAGAGGGAGGGGTATTGCGGTGGTGGCTTACCTGAACGACTTGCTTCTGAGAGCGGAGTCTGCCTCTGCCCTGGAGGAGAGCATGTCCATCACCATGGCCTCGTTAGAGGACTTTGGTTGGCTGATCAACCTGCAGAAGTCGTGGTTGACCCCGTCCTGTCGCCTGGATTATCTGGGTCTGATTCTGGACACGGAACAGGCAAAGGTGTCCTTACCCCCAGCCAAGTTGCAGTCCCTGCAATCAGCAGTGCGAACCTTACTGTCTCACCGGCAGTCTTCATTACGGTTCTGTATGCGGGTACTGGGGCTCATGGTCTCGGCCTTCGAGGTGGTACCTTACGCTCAGAGCCACACTCGACTACTTCAGTGAGCGATTCTGTCTCGATGGGACAGATCTCCTCTGTCTCTGGACCGGTTTGTCAACTTGGATCGTCAGACCAGGGCTTCCCTGGCTTGGTGGCTTCGGGCCCCAGTCTTGATGGGGGGTGGGGAGTCGTTTCTTCCCCTGACATGGTCTATAATCACGACGGATGCTAGCCTGTCGGGCTGGGGGGGAGTGCTGGGTTCTCGGTCGACCCAGGGTCGCTGGTCGGCACGGGAGTCACGCCTTTCAATCAATGTGCTGGAGCTCAGAGCAATCAGACTCGGTCTATCCCACTGGACGGCGAGGCTACAAGGGCTCCCGATTTGGGTTCAGTCGGACAATGCCACGGCATTGGCATATGTGAACCATCAGGGCGGAACGAGAAGTGCGGCAGCGGCCGCGGAAGCCGCTCTCATCCTGCGTTGGGCAGAACTGCACGTTCCTGCAATCTCTGCCATCTACATTCCAGGCGTAGAAAATTGGCAGGCGGACTTCCTAAGTCGCCAGATGCTGGATCAGGGAGAATGGTCTCTCCATCCAGAAGTGTTCAGCCAGATTTGCCACAAGTGGGGCACGCCTGACGTGGACCTCATGTCATCTCGGTTCAACCACAAGGTAAAGTCCTTTGTGTGCAGGACAAGGGACCCATTGGCAGTGGCCACAGACGCACTCGTGGCGCCCTGGAGTCGGTATCGTCTTTTATATGCCTATCCTCCCATCAAAATGCTCCTGCGCCTATTGCGCAGGGTGGCAGCGGAGGGAATTCCGATGATCCTGGTGGTCTCGGGCTGGCCTCGGCGTCCGTGGTACGCCGATGTAGTGAGAATGGTGGCAGACGTTCCCTGGCGTCTCCCGCTGCGAGACGATCTGCTGTCTCAGGGACCCATATTGCACCCTGCTTTACACTCGCTGGCTTTGACGGCCTGGCTATTGAATCCCAGGTGCTGAGGGCCCGGGGTGTCGACGACTCTGTGGTCCCTACCATGATCAAGGCGCGCAAGTGTACTTCGCGCAAGATCTATCATAGAACCTGGAAGGCCTACATTGCCTGGTGTGAGGCGGGGGGTTAGAACCCTCGCTCTTATATGGTGTCTAGGGTACTGACTTTTTTACAACAAGGCCTGAATAAAAAATTGGCCTTGAGTACTCTCGGGCCAGATATCGGCCTTGGCGATTGTTTTCCAACGACCTCTGGCGTCTCATTCGTTGATTCGTACATTTGTACAAGGTGTGCGCCATGTGGCTCCTCAGGTACGGTCGCCTTTGGCACCGTGGGATTTGAATCTGGTGCTTTCTGTGCTACAGAAGCCACCATATGAGAAGATCAGGGATATTCCCTTACAGTTGTTGTCGCAAAAGGTGGCTTTCTTGGTGGCCATTACATCCGCTAGGTGGGTGTCGGAATTGGCAGCGTTTTCCTGCAGGTCTCCTTACTTGGTCCTGCATAGGGATAAGGCGGTCTTGCGTCCGCCACCTTCTTTTTTACCGAAGGTGGTTTCTTCTTTTCATATTAATGAAGATATTGTTCTTCCTTCTTTGTGTCCGCATCCTTCACATCCTAAGGAATTTGAGTTACATTCATTGGATGTCGTGAGGGCTTTGCGGGTGTATTTGGCTGCTACAGACCATTTTCGGAGGTTTGACGCGTTTTGTTTTGACAGATGGTCCACGCAAAGGTTTGGCGGCCTCGTCGGCTACGGTCTCACGTTGGATCAGACAGACCGTGACTCATGCTTATTCTGTTCGGGGCAAAGTGCCTCCTTTCCCGGTCACGGCTCATTCTACCAGGGCTGTTAGCATTTCCTGGGCTTTTAGACACCAGGCCTCGGTGTCACAGGTGTGCAAGGAGGCTACTTGGGCCTCAGGGCACACGTTTACTAAGTTTTATAAAGTTGATGTGTCCGCATCTTCGGATGCGGCTGTTGGCCGTAAAGTTTTACAGGCGGCAGTGTAGGCGCGTCTGGCGCCTCTTCGGAGGTTCTGTTGGGTACAGTTTTTTGTTTACCCACCCCTCTTATTGACACAGCTTTGGGACATCCCCACAAGTCAATGGAGAGCTGCGTCTGTCAGTGAACGTCGGAGAAAAAGGGATTTTATTAAAACTTACCGTAAAATGCTTTTCTCTGAGTTCACTGACAGACGCAGAACCCACCCCTCTGCATTTTTTTTTTGGTACGGCTTTTTACGAACTAATGTACTGAGCAGAGTAGGGGGATTATATGGGAAGAGAGGACAGCCCCCTGGGAGGGGCCAGCTTGCTTTCTTCTTTGCCTAGTTAACTCCTAATGGGATTGGCATATAACCCACAAATCAATGGAGAGCTGCGGCTGTCAGTGAACTCAGAGAAAAAGATTTTACGGTATTTTTTAATAAAATCCCTTTTTTCTCTTATGTTCACTGACAGACGCAGCCTTCTCATTGACAAGTGGGGATGTCCCAAAGCAGTGTCATTCAAAGAGGGGTGGGTTAACAATAACCACTGTACCCAACATAAAACCCTCTCAGGAGGCGCCAGTCGCGCCTACACCGTCGCCTGCAAAACTTTTCGGCCAAAAGCAGCATTCGCGGATGCAGAAACATCAACTTGGCAAAAGTGTGCACCAAGGCCCATGTAGCCGCCTTGCACACCTGAGATACCGAGGCCTGGTGTCTGAAGGCCCAGGAAGTGCTAATCGCCCTGGTGGAATGAGCCGTGACTGGAAAAGGAATTTCTTGCCCCCGGACCGTATACGCATGGGTCACCGTCTGATCCAACGGGAAATAGTAGCTGATGAGGCCGCCAAACCCATTCGCGGCCCCTCTGTCAGCACAAACCAAGCATCAGACATCCGAAAGGAAGCTGTAGCCGTCAGATACACCCGCAATGCCCTCACGACATCCAAAGAATGTAGAGCAACCTCTTTGGGGTGAGACGGGTGTGGGCACAGTGAAGGAAGAATGATGTCCTCATCAATGTGAAAAGAGGAAACAACCTTCGGCAATTAAGGAGGACGCAGCACCGCCTTATCCTTATGAAGGACCAAGTAGGGAGACCTACAGGACAGGGCCGCCAACTCAGACACCCGCCTAGCAGATGTGATGGCCCCCAAAAAAGTCACCTTCTGTGACAACAATTGTAAGGGAATATCCCTGAGCCTCTCATATGGAGGTTTCTGCAGTACAGATAGTACTAAATTTAAATCCCACGGTGCGACGTCCGACCGTACCTGAGGAGCCACATGGCGCACGCCCTGTACAAATGTACGGATCAAAGAATGCGTCACTAACGGACGCTGAAAAAAGATTGCCAAAGCCGAAATCTGGCCTTTGAGAGTACTCAAAGCCAATGTGTTATCCAGGCCTTGCTGCAAGAAAGCCAGCACTCGAGCTATGGCGAAAGAGCGGGGGTTCCAACCCCCCACCTCACACCAGGCAATATAAGCCTTCCAGGTGCGATGATGTATCTTGCGCACCTTTAAGCATGGTAGGAATCACGGAGTCAGACACCCCTATCCCTCAGCACCTGGGACTCAATAGCCAAGCCGTCAAAGCCAGCGAGGGTAAAGCAGGGTGCAGGATGGGTCCCTGTGACCGCAGATCTTCACGAAGTGGGAGCCGACAGGGAACATATGTTAACATTCGCACCATGTCGGGGTACCAAGGGCGCCGAGGCCAATTCGGAGCCACCAGGATTGCCGGGATCCCCTCCGCTTCTATCCTGCGCAGTAGCCACGGTAGAAGCTTGAGGGGAGGGAAGGCATACAGAAGCCGGTACCAAATCCAAGGTGCTACCAGTGCGTCCATGGCGGCCGCCAACGGATCCCTTGTTCTGCACACGAAAGTCTGCAGCTTCTGATTGAACCTGGATGCCATTAGGTCCATGTCTGGTGTGCCCCACCTGTGGCAAATCTGGCGGAACACCTCTGGATGTAGGGACCATTCCCCCTGATCCAGTGTCTGGCGACTGAGAGAGTCCGCCTGCCAGTTTTCTGTGCCCGGAATGTAAATGGCGGAGAGTGCCAGCACGTGAAGTTCTGCCCATCTCAGAATGTGGGCCGCTTCCGCAGCTGCTGCCGAGCTCCTTGTTCCACCCTGATGGTTCACGTACGCCACTGCCGTGGCGTTGTCCGACTGAACCCGAACCGGGAGGCCGCGCAGCCTTGCCGACTAGTGGGAGAGACAGAGCCTGATCGCCCTCAACTCCAGCACATTTATCGGAAGGCAAGATTCCTGCGCCGACCAACGGCCCTGAGCAGCCAACTGCCCCAGGACCCCTCCCCAGCCTGATAGTCACGACGGACGCCAGCCTATCGACCAATTTAGGGGGAGAAACGACTTCCCCAACGTCAAAGCCGGGGCCCGGAGCCACCAAGTCAACGACCCCCTGGTCTGATGATCCAATTTGATCAGCTGGTCCAGGGACAACTGAGACTTGTCCCACCGTAACCGATTCGCTCGCTGCAGGAGCCAAGTGTGACTGGGCGTACGGTATCGCCTCGAAGGTTGAGACCATGAGCCCCAACACCCGCATACAGAACCGTAAGGAGGACCAGCGACGTGACAGCAGGGTTCGCACTGCTGCTTGTAGTGTCAGCAACTTGGCCAAAGGTAAGAACACCTTCGCCTGCTCCGTGTCCAGTATTAGACCCAGATATTCCAGTCGACAGGACAGGGTCAATGTCGACTTCTGTGGGTTGATCAGCCAGCCAAAGTCTCTCAACGAGGCCATGGTGATAGCAACATTCTCCTCCAGAGCCAAGGCTAACTCCGCTCGCAGGAGTAGGTCATCAAGGTATGCTACCACAGCAATGCCTCAATAGAGCCAGCACTGGAGCCAACAGCTTGGTGAAGACCCGAGGAGCCAAGGCCAGACCGAAGGGAAGTGCCACAAATTGGTAATGTAGGTCTCCTACCGCAAAGCGCAGGAAGCGCTGATGCCGGAGACAAATGGGAACATTCAGATAAGCGTCCCTGATATCCAGAGACGCCATGAAGTCCCCTTGGTGAAGGGCGGCCACGACCGAGCGGACAGATTCCATCCTGAATTTTCGCGCTTTCACAAAGTGATTTAGCGCTTTTAGATCCAGAACTGGCCTGACCTCACCCTTTTTGGGCACCACAAAAGAGGTTTGAATAGAAGCCGCGAAACCTTTCCAATGGAGTTACCGGCACAATCGCCCCTTGTTCGGACAGCGTCTGAACAGCCCCTAAGAAAGCTTCCCGACGCCCCTGCGGAAGCCTCAAGTTCGATGGGAATTACATGTCTGGGGTAGAGTGCGGAACTCTATCCTGTACCCGGAAGACACCACTTCCCGCACCCACCAGTCGGAAATGCGGGCAGTCCACCTGTCTGCGAACCCCAGAAGTCGCCCCATCATGCGGAGGAGGACTTTTCCTCCGTCTTTTCGGGCTTGTGCTGCCAGGGCCGCTTACCAGACCCCAAGGCAGACTTGCCGGCCCTTTCCCCCGCTGAACCGGGTGCACCAAAAAAACGCTTCTGGCCCAATGATGATGAAGGACCCTACTTACGGCGGAAATCCCGCCGCTGGGGTTCTGGGAGAAAGGTAATCTTCCCCCACCCCCCTCCCCCCCGGTGAAATCCTTAATGATTTCATCCAATTGCGCCCCGAAAAGCCAACCACCCCGAAAAGGAAGGTCCGTGAGGCCCTTTTTTTGACGCGTGGTCACCCGACCAACACCGCAACCACAACACCCGTCTGATAAAGACTGCAAAAACAGACCTCTTCGACAGCATGGGGAGCAGGTCCAAGGCCGCGTCACACAGGTACCGGAGACCCTGTATCGGGTGGTCTGCCCACTGCAAAGCCTCAGGTGAACACCCACAGCCCAAATCATTGTGCAATTCTGTCGCACATTCCGTAAGTAACTGTGCCACCATGGCCGACGCCAGAGCTGGCCTCATGGCTGCCCCCGCCACCAAGAACAATGCCTTGGATACCGCCTCCATCCGCCTATCGGCCGGATCCTTAAAAGATGGAGACCCTTCCAAGGGAATGGCCGTCGCCTTATTCAGACGAGCCACCGGAGGGTCCACTGCGGGGGATTCCCACTGCAGGGGATGCCCACAGTGAAAAGGAATTCTGCGGACGCTGCCATTCCTTATACACAAACTGGTCAAAAAATTGGGCATAAGGATATGCCTTAGGGGTCTGTGACGGCTTAAAGGACCCACAAACGTAGGCAGTCTCCTGCGACTCCCCGAATTGGTCCAACCGCAAAAACTCACGGATATCGGTGATCAGGGAGGCCAGCAGCGCCCTTTCGCGTGCCACCGAGGCCCCCTGGTCTTCACCGTCCGAGGGCTCCAGTTCACCATCTGAGAGCTCCACAGGGATCCCTGTGACCACTGAGGCGAAAAACTCTGCTCGCAGGAGTAAGTCGAGGTATGCTACCACAGCAATGCCTCTCTGCCTCAATAGAGCCAGCACCGGAGCCAACAGCTTGGTGAAGACCCGAGGCCAGACCGAAGGGAAGTGCCACAAATTGGTAATGTAGGTCTCCTACCGCAAAGCAAAGGAAGCGCTGATGCCGGAGACAAATGGGAACATGCAGATAAGCGTCCCTGATATCCAGAGACGCCATGAAGTCCCCTTGGTGAAGGGCGGCCACGACCGAGCGGACAGATTCCATCCTGAATTATATGCCTTAGGGGTCTGTGACGGCTTAAAGGACCCACAAACGTAGGCAGTCTCCTGCGACTCCCCGGCTTGGTCCAGCCGCAAAGACTCACGGATATCGGTGATCAGGGAGGCCAGCAGCGCCCTTTCGCATGCCACCGAGGCCCCCTGGTCTTCTTCACCGTCCAAGGGCTCCAGTTCACCATCTGAGAGCTCCAGCGGGATCCCTGTGACCACTGAGGCCCCTTCCGGTTCAGAATCCTCCCCAGAAGACGGAAGGGGTTGGTGGACGCTTTTTAGACACCCCCTTAGCACAGCTCGGTACCCCCTGGGCGAAAAACTCTCCCAAAATGGAAGGTAATTGATCTAGGGGAACCAGAGGTCCCAGCGCAGCTTGCGCTTCCATGGACCCCTCCGGAGAAGAACCCACAGGTTCAACCGCCATTGTGCCACCTGAACACTTGCTAGGCCTATAGGCCATGACACCCCCACTATGCAGCCCCACCACCGCCCCACAGAGCAACCGGGTAAATGCCCAGGACGACTGTGCCCACCGCCACCAACACCCCAGGGAGAGCCAGCTATACTTGCTGTTAGTGTCCTTCTAGCGCTGCATCCCAGTAGGAGTGCTGTCCGCCCCTGCCTTGTGCTGTTACTGCCGCTGTGCTTGCACCACTGTCCAGAAGAGAAGAGGAAGAAACCGGCGCCGACATGCACGTTTTCTTCATGAAGGCACACCAAAAATGGCCGCCGATCAGTCACAAGAGGCCAAAAGCACATCCAAAAAGGCCGCGACTACGGCAAAATGGCCACCGAGCATTCACAAGAGGCCAAAACAGCCAACAAAATTGCAGCGGCTACAGCAAAATGGCCGCTGAACGCGGCACAGGCAAAATGGCGGCGGGAGGAAGAACAGGAAAACAAAAGGAAGAAAGATGGGTAACCGCAGATCCCAGCAGGGAACCAGGTCTAACTCCTTGCACTAGGCATAAAAAAACTGATATGCTATGCAGAGCTGGGGGGTTATATGCTGGAGTGAGGACGGCCCCCTGGGAGGGGTCAGCTTGCCTTTTTTCTTTTTTGCCTAGTCTACTCCTAGTAGGATGTGCATAAACCCCACTTGTCAATGAGAAGGCTGCGTCTTTTAGTGAACGTAAGAGAAATAAAGCTACTAGAATGGCCCAGCAAATCACCTGACTTGAATCCAATAGAAAATCTATGGAAAGAACTAATCCGAGTTCATAGAAGAGGTCCACAGAACTTTCAAGATTTGAGGACTGTGTGGAAGAATGGGCCAAAATCACACCTGAGCAATGCATGTGTCTAGTTTCTCCATACAGGAGGTGTCTTGAAGCGATCATTACCAACAAAGGATTTTGTACAAAGTATTAAATACATTTCAGTTGTACTTTAAGTATTTAGGGTCCTGATTACTTAAGTACATGTGCTATTTCAGCTTTTCGTTTTTCCTACATTTGCAGACATTTCTAAAATTCTGTTTTTCACTTTGTCACCGAGTGTAGCTTAATGAGAAAAAAATTAAAAAACTATTATCAGGCTGCAGCATAACATTGAAAAAGTGAAGGGGGTCTGTATACTTTATGAATGCGTGAGAATATGTAACTTACCAATATATTTCAAATTAAAATTTTTGTAAGGGCCGGTTCACGCTGTTGCGTGCTGCAAGATCGGATGTGATTTGCACTGCAGTGTGTATCGCATGCGATCTCTGTGATGCTATTTCAGCCATACACATAGCATGGCTGAAATCTCATTGCATTTGGACTAAACTCGCACAGACCCTTTTTTTGGTCTGCAGCAGAATCAGATCGCATGGGTGTTCACACAATGCAATCCGATTTCCTGTGCGAGTTTGCAGGTCGCAGTGTGATATGCGAACCGATTTGGGGGTGTCATTTAGCTTTCTATTGACACTCCCCACAGTTCGCATATGGCAGTGTGAACTGCCGCCGGGAGACATGCCATGCGGGAACCCGCAGTGGATTTGCAGGGTTCTTGCATTGCAGCAGTGTGAATCGGCCCTTAGACTGATTGGGCTTTTACCCTACTGTTGTAACATTTTTACTATATTTTTAATTACCACATGTAACTTTTTATCTTCCAGAGCATGAGGTTAAAATTGATTGCAAACAACACAACAGTGGAAAGGCGGTTTAGTTCATGGATTGGTGGATCTATCCTTGCATCTCTGGTGAGTGATTGAGTGGAGATTGGGTGGGTTTTTCCCACAGATGGGCTTTCTTATTATGGTTAGGGTCCTAGTCAAAAGTGTGTAGTGGCTTTCTTAAATTATTTTGGAATATACATACACACTTATTATGTGTGTGTGTGTATAATGAATTATAATATTTTTATTTTATTAATACATTGAAAATGTATGTTCAGTTTTTTTTTAAGAGAGACAGAGAGACAAACTATACATACAGTTATTAATTTAAAGGAATTTTGTACTTAATTTATAGATTGTGTGTTTTTTTTTTTTTTTTTTTTTAAATAATACAAACATGTCCGAATGATTGGCATTGTGTTGCTGAAAGGAAAAATATGCCCTTGCTGCAGTATTAGTGAGTCATGTAAAGAATCCTCAGATGTGTGCTTCTCCAGGATGCTTTATGTGCAGTTGACTTTGACCTGAGGTTTCAGTTCTATAATGCTTCAGCTAACCACCAATTTGAGTTTTCATTATTTGACCTGGCAAATAACAGGAAAGCAAACTTTGTATCTATGGCTGCAGCAAAATGGAGCGTTAAAAGATTGATTTGATCAATTTTTAACCAGTTGTCATTCTTTTTCTTGAAATAAGCTAGCTCCACGTGGTGACTGATGCTTCCAGCTCCATTTACATTAACCTTTATGGTCAGGTGAGCCAGGAATGCATGTTTGTGACAGGCAGCCAATGTATGTGCCTTGTCTATGATTGGCTTTAGACCTTGTCAGACCATTTGTAAACTTTTCAAATATAACAAAGAAACCTCAGGCTAAAAGTAATAGTATCCTAAAATTTGCACACTGCAGTTATGGACTGTATCTTCATGGATGACGTTGCTTTCAATTTGACGGTTTGCTGATTTTTACACAGGGGACCTTCCAACAGATGTGGATTTCCAAACAGGAATATGAAGAAGGAGGAAAGCAGTGTGTGGAGAGAAAGTGCCCTTAGCCTGTTACAGACCATTACTCTCTTCTTCTTGTGCCATTTTCTAAAATAGCTTTAGTGTTCTCAGGAAACCCATGGACTTCTTTTGTAGTTTATACTTTTTTCCCTTGACTCCTCAATAGAAATTTGTCAGGTTGCCAGACACATGCATACAACATGCATGTGTTTCCAAGCAATAACCTCTATTTTTAAGCCTCTTTTGACACTCCCTTCCTCTTCCCTTTTTTTTTTTTTTTTTTTTTTTTTTTTTTTTTTTTTTTATTTTAAAAGTGCTGTTTCCGAAGACAATGATATATAGTAAGATTTGT
>BLSH010535872.1:864199-875032 GCA_018402905.1 Glandirana rugosa | reverse complement strand
TAGAAATTTGTCAGGTTGCCAGACACATGCATACAACATGCATGTGTTTCCAAGCAATAACCTCTATTTTTTAAGCCTCTTTTGACACTCCCTTCCTCTTCCCTTTTTTTTTTTTTTTTTTTATTTTTTTTATTTTAAAAGTGCTGTTTCCGAAGACAATGATATATAGTAAGATTTGTTGGCCACAGGAATTGGTTAATAACGCCAGTCTAAATGATTTTGTAAAAAAATATTTAAAATGTTATTGCAGTTTTTTTAAGCGTATCGTTGAACATGCTAATGAATTGTTGGATATTAAAGTCACTGCCTAAACATAAACTGATGACTGTTCTTTTTTATTGTAGAAAACGTAATCTCGAAATTCGCAGAAAGTAAAAAATGTTTGTTTTTTTTTTTTTTTACAAAATTGACTGTCTTTTTGTTTATAGTGCAAAAAATAAAAACCACAAAGGTGATCAAATACCACCAAAAGAAAGCTCTATTTGTGGGGAAAATAGAACATCAATTTTATTTGGGTACAGCACCGATGCTCTCTTCCTCCTCATTGGCTCAGACATGCTGCTGTCAATCACAGCCAGGGAGCACTGGGTGGGTCCGAGCCACACTCTGTCTTAGACACAGGAGGCGGCTAGGGATTGAATTAGACATGTTTGTTATTTTAATTAAATCCCCTCTCTCAGAAAAAATCTGTCTCAGCGCACCACCGCTGGCCAAGCTTTGCTGCACACAGAGTCTTGGGAAATCCCAGGTGATGTAAAAGGTTGCATAGGTAGAAACCCAATCAGCGAGGTTAATTTCCTCCAAGAAAAGCTTTCACTTTACCTTGGTAATAAAAGAAAATGTCTTTCTTGCTAAGAATATTACTTGGATGTTAAATTTGACCACATGCTTGAACCAGTGAAAATGCATGTGAAAAAAATGTAATGCACAAACAAACCTCAGAGATAAAATACACAGTGCATGTACAGCCAAACATTTATTTTTTAGTTTTGGCTAATGCAGAGAATCAAATAATTTGTTACTGCCTATGTTCTGTTATGGAGATTTTCCTGTCCCTCCTGTTTTAGAGATGCAGCAGGACATCGGAAAAATTTCCCAGAGTAGGGGAAATTACCATCTTAGTTGTCGCCAAACTATTTGTCCCTATTGTAAGGTTTCCTCTAACCACTTGCTCCCGTGAAAACTCTAAAATGTACAATTTAACTCTCTGTTGGTCACTCAGGAGCAATGGTCACCAAGACAAATAAAGGGAAGAATTTCCACAGCAGGGATACAGCAATAAAAGCTTGGCAGAGGGTCTAACCTTTTCTCTATTTCGATGGCACTGCAAACAGCCAACATGAATGAAGTCATTGACAAGATCAACATGTCTCTTGGTATGTATGTGTAACTCAAATAGGGGGACAGTGTGCTGAGCGCTGGGTATTCCACCTTATGTGGACAATCCGCTATGTATGGCAGTACACAGGGCCCTGTGTCCTGTCGTCCTCATTGAGCAGACATGACAGAGGCTCTCTATATAAGTCTGCAAGATCCTGGTGGTCTGTCTCCCTGTGTCCCTAGCTGGAAATACCATTCACACTGCCCAGGATGCTGGTGACTGGACTCGGCCATGGTTTACACTTCTTACGTCCTCCAGTGTACACAGACCTGTGCCATTGTTTTACCTTTTACTGATCATATTATTTATCCTGAGGAACATGATATACACACACACATTAGCTACTGAGTGGGCGCCAACTCAAAATTTGCACCATTAGGCCCCTTTCACATAGGCAATCCAATCAGGCCAACCAGTCATTTCAGGCTGACCTATCAGAAAAATCCATGCATTCCTATAGACCGACTGGTATAAATGGACTTGTATTCGTTTACACCCGCCTACACCCAGGTCAGATCCGGTCCACTAAGAAAACAGAAGAGGATCTTTACGCTTCCATTTAAGTGGATCTGATCAGAAGGTAGTCAGGTGTAAATGGACAGTGGAGTGTGCTTACTCCCAGCTGCCTATAGAGCAGAGTGGACACGGACAGATGTCGCTGCGCTTTTTCTTCTGCCGCCCTCCTCATAGGCTATCTTGAAAAATGTTATATGCAATATGTGTTAAATGGAAGTTAGGCCCATACAGAAAAGATTATCCCCCTCTTCCAGGAGCATCGAAGCATTAAGTCATTTAGAATGATTAAATTTAGTGAAACCGATCCAATAATCGGGGGGAATAAAACAGATTATGTCCCAAAGAAACGATTAACAAAAGTTTGAAAAGATGGACAGTAAAAACATCCATAGTGCATCAGTGATACAGACAAAGCCAGATTATTTGGCATAGGGTAAGAGAAAGTGGTAGTATTGAAGTAAGCGCTGGTATTTCCATGCTGGGGGATTGATGATCATAAGCCATTCATTCGTTCTGCCAGGTCTGTCTCTGCGTTCCAGCCAGGTGACAACCTCCTCAGGGTCTTCAAAGAAAGACACCTTGTCGTCCCCCTCTACTCAGGCGTGCTGGGAATAGCATGGAATATTTAATATGCTTAATTCTGAGATGCCGTTTAGCCTCCATGAAGTTTTGGCACCGGTGCTGGACCTCCGCCGAGAAATCCGGGAATATTGCCACTTTGATGTTACCAAGGGGGATATTGCCCTTTTCCCTTGCTAGTCTCAAGGCTGCATTCTGGTCTTTATAGTTCAGGAATTTGGCAATAAATGTGCGGGGGGTGGGAGCTCCCTGCGGTGGGGGCCTTACCGGCATGCGGTGTGCTCTTTCCACTGCCAGTGTAGGAGTAAAGGCCTCACTGCCATATGTATCGATCAACAGTTGTTCCAAGAAGGATGTCGGGTCTTTGCCTTCTGCACCTTCAGGTAGGCCAATAAAATGAAGGTTGCACCTCTGGAGCCGGTTTTCCATGTTGTCTTCTTTAGATAGCAGCTATCTGATCTGTAATTGCATGCGATCTGACTCTATCTGCAATGGCAGAATGTTGTCTTCCACCTCCCCCAGTCTAGTTTCAGTGGTTTTGACTCTGTCACGTAGCTTTTGTAAATCCTGGTGGATTAATATGTCCACCTTTACCTCCTCTATTTTGGTAGTGAGGGTAGTCTGGAGGTTTGAAATGGCGTCCAGGACTCTGAGTCCCCGCTCGTCAGACCCGTCTCCTCACATGTCTCGGTGCCATCTTCCTCCTGCTGCTCTTTCTCCTGATGGCGGTATTTTTCTAGTTTAGCTAGGACCTCCGATTTGTTTTTCGGCAGAGACATAGTTGGAATGGGTGAGGGGTCTCCCTGGAGGAGTATTATGCCAATATAAACAGTGTTAAGGTCTCAGGATCAATGGGTCACAGGATTTAAGGACAGAGCTCTGCTTACCAGTGTCCTACTCCATGTTGCATCAGGCCACGTCCCCTTGTTTCTTGTTTTTACATAAGATTTTTTTTTTTTATTTGATTGCGATTTTGCACATTTAAGAGCACTTTGACATTAGGGATAATTATTTAAAGGGATAGCACACCTAATTTTCATATAACCTTATCAAATCCATTACTATTTACCTACAGGTTTAGCGCAATATCCTGTTAGGGGAGTGACATTTCTCATAACCCTGACCCCCCTACATTAGTTATCAAGTGTCTTTTATGTTTTTATATGCAGATTTTGTTATGAGGCCAAGATATTTTGTCTAGTCCCATACAACTGAAATATCACTATGCAAAGAACTATGATGGTGTGCAGAGTAATGAGCCATAGCAGACAAAGCATTAAGGTAAAAAAACCTCAGCATTTAGAACCACTTTAAAGTGGTTGTAAACCCCACTTTATGATTTTTACCTACAGGTAAGCCTATAATAAGGCTTGCTTATAGGTAAAATTAATATCTCCTAAACCTGCACGGTTCGGCTTGCTGTGCCGGAACTTCAGAGCTCCTTGCCAAAACAAAGTGCTCCTGCGCGCATGTGCGGGGTGACGCCATCGTGGCTCTGGCCACTCACGCTGGAACCCCTTATCCTGAAAGAAAGGACGGGAGAAGATGTCAGCCCTCCTCAGCAGCGGCCGGGCGCCGCTGAGGGGGCTTCATTCTAAGGTGAATGTTTCATAATGTGCTAGTATGCGATGCATACTAACACATTACGCCCTTTGTCTTGCAGGGTTTTTTTTTTTTTTCTTCCTAGGTTTACAATTGCTTTAAATCTATGCAATACAGAATCATACTAGCTGCCATGCACTACGCTGACCCTGTATTATTGAAGAGGCCTCAGTCTGAAAGAGGTTGAGAAAATCCAGGTGAATTGAGTTTGTTGCTGTGTAATAAAAGACAGCCCTTTTTGTCTTATTTTTTTAGCAGCCAATTTAGCATTAGCAAGTGTTACTAAGAGCCCAGAGGTGTGGTCTACATGCAGCTCCAAGGTGGATGCACATGCATCTGCAATGACTCTGAGTGGAGGATGGCACTACTCTGCTGCCTGAATGAGCCCTAAATGTGCAGATAAGACAGTTTTCGTTAGTTTGTAACTGTTTAAAGCAGAACTAAACCCCCCTTACAACAAAGGAAGCTGCCATCTTAGCCTCTGTTTGATCGGCAGTTGCCATGGTGCTGCACGTGATCTGTTATGGCAATCGCCATTTGATGGCTTGACATTTCAGTTGTGAGCACAATAGTTCTGCATTAAGTTCGCAACTGTGCATCAAGGTCACATACTAGCCACAAGGTCTGGATGTACAGCCAAACAACTATTGCTTTGTCTCCTGCAAACTCATACGCTGCCTTTTTGCTTAATATGCTTGAACAGCTTGTATATCACTCCGAGCATCTGAGTGTATCCTGTCTAATGCAGCAGCTAATCTATTGATCAATTATTGGGAACAATTGATCAACGCTTATCAAACCCCAAGTTTCCAGAGCACACTCTAGGCCAGGGGTTCCTAACCCAGAGTCCATGGACAGATTTCAGGGGGTCCATGAGGGTCCCATAAAAAAATAACATTGACATTCACTATACAGAACTTCTCCTTGTCCCACTCCATAGTTTCCCAATGGAAGAAATTAAAGAAAATGCACCCTGCCGCTGCTTATAGTGCCAACTGCTAAGCGACTCGCAACTCATTGTTGGCCCACGTTTACCAGTTGAATCTGTATCCTCGTTCTCTGCACAACCACCATCTTGTGCCACTCCATACCATATTAGCAAGTGCTAATTCTCATTTTCAAGTAGTAGTAGATTTGAACAAAATGTTTTGTTTTGCACCAGATGATTATATTTCATTTTAGTAGTGGCCATTCCTTTTTTACATGAATTTTTTTTTTTTTTGCTAAGATTGTTTACTTTACTCAAACTTTTTGTGTATGTCATACATGTATGATGCAGTCATATTTCAATAAAATAAAGTACATATATTGCAAAGTTGTGTTTTTATGTGAATATTTCTTCAGATTCTTAAGCAGATCCATGATCCAAAAACAGTTAAGAACCACTGCTCTAGAAGTGCAATTAATTCAGGATGCTTGTCAAAAAAAAAATCAAGCAAATGGGACCATTCCATAACTGCCCTGCAACCATGTTCAATATATATATATATATATATATATATATATATATATATATAGGTGTGGTGCAGCATTTATTATTATTATTATACTACAGAATTTACAGTGCATTGAAAAAGTATTCATACCCCTTTGAAAATTTCCACATTTTGTCATGTTACAACCAAAAACATATTTTATTGGGATTTAATGTGATAGACCAACACAAAGTGGCACATTGAAGTGGAAGGAAAATGATAAATGATTTTCAAAGTTTATTTTTTTTTACAAATCAATATCTGAAAAGTGTGGCAGGCATTTTTATTCATCCCCTCGGAGTCAATAATTTGTAGAACCACCTTTCGCTGCAATTACAGCTCCAAGTCTTTTTGGGGATGTCTCTACCATCTTTGCAAATCTAGAGTGAATTTTTGCCCATTTTTTGCAAAATAGCTCAAGCTCTGTCAGATTGGATGGAGAGCGTCTCTGAACAGCAATTTTCAAGTCTTGCCACAGATTCTCAATTGGATTTAGGTCTGGACTTTGGGCCATTCTAACACATGAATATGCTTTGATCTAAACCAGGGATCTCCAAACTACGGCCCTCCAGCTGTTGCAGAACTACACGTCCCATGAGGCATTGTAAAGCTCTGACACTCAGACATGACTAGGCATGATAGGAATTGTAGTTCCTGAACAACAAAGCGGCTATAGTTTAGAGCCCCCTGATCTAAATCATTCCATTGTAGCTCTGACTGTATGTTTAGGGCCCATTGTCCTGCTGGAAGGTGAACCTCCGCCCCAGTCTCAAATCTTTTACAGACTCTAAAAGGTTTTCTTCTAAGATTGCCCTGCATGATGACTCTATCCATCTTCCCACCTGATTACTCCATCCATCTTCCTATCAACTCTGACCAGCTTCCCTGTCCCTGCTGAAGAAAAGCATTGACATTTTTTTTCAGTTGAGAGCTGTTTCCTGGCAGTGAGAGACGCAGCAGCACGCTGTGTGGAAATGTCCAGTGCTGGATTGTAGGCACTCCTGTGTACCCACCCAAGTTAATTGGTCAGTTAATGATTGATCAATTTGTCAGTTAGCAAACTACCTTTCTCCATTGTTGGTCATCTTTTCATATATATTGCTCGGTCTGGCAGTCCAGATTAGCGCAGCTCTGAGGAAGGGGGTGTGCCCCTGAAACGCATCAACTGATATCCCGCCTTGTGCTTTGATTTTATCTTGTATTGTCTTTCTATGGCTCTGTGCCGCCAATTTTTGTGAGCATTCACTTTAACTTTTTTAATTCCATTAAATTATTTATGGTAATGCACTAGGTGTGCGCGCATTGCCTTTCTTTTATTTTTCAGATTCTCCCACCTGAGCTGTGGATCTCTCCAGTTACCATGGACCTCTTGGCTGCTTCTCTGATTAATTCTCTCCTTGCCCAGCCTGTCAGTTTAGGTGGATCAAACAAACATCTTCCAGAATATTGCATACAAATTATATTGGGGTTAAACAATACAGAAGGTCAAACACCTGCTATGGTCTTTTTGGGGCAGATTTAGACCCCTTTCACACTGGGTCCGCGGTCACGTTACCGGTAAAGCTTGTTATAGCGTAGATTTACCGCTGTTAAAGCGGCGCTTTTGCACTGCTTTTTGGCCTCTAGCAGTGTTCATTTAACCCCCAAGAAGGGGTTAAAAGTGTCCATTTAGCGGCGCTTCCAAAGCTTTTTTTCAGGCGCTTCGGAAGCGCTGCCCATTCGTTCCAATGGGCAGGGGCATTTTGGGAGCTTACTGCGCTCCCAAACCGCTCCAAAGATGCTGCTTGCAAGCGCACCGCCCCAGTGTGAAAGCACTCGGGCTTTCACAATTGGGAGGCAATTTCAGGCGCTTTACAATCGTTACTTATAGATTCTAACCTCAGCATGTTCAATTAAGCTTTGGCAATAAAAGTGGAATCGTTTCTATGCAGATGTGAGCTTGATTTTGCGCACTCCAGCTTTAGTAAATTAACCCCTTTATGACCATAAAAAAATTCTGTGCTTAAAGAGGAGGTCCAGTCACCTGTGGAAAAAATAAATTGGCAGCTACAAAAACTGTAGCTGCAGACTTTTAAAAAAACAGCCACTCATCTGTCCCATGATCCAGTGGAGTGCCCACCCCAGTCGGTCTCACCCGTTGTCTTCGGTCCCTGGCGCTTGCATCTTCACAACCGGGTGCCCAGAAAAAGTTGGGCAAATCAGAAGTTAACTATCACTGATATATATGTTTTATTGTAATATTTTTTTATCAAACTAAAAGAGCTCATCATACATGGCTGTATCTGGGGGGTTGCTGGGGGTTTAGCCACCCCATATTTCAGTTACTCCCCCCAAAGCCCCCTGCCAACAACCTCCCAACACAGCACTATGAGGGAGGTTGTGGATGGGGGGTGGGGGGCGGGGCACAGCTGAAATTGTGCACGCCCCTAGATACAGCCATGCAGCATTTACTTGCCAGCCACTATATCTGGAATCCCTGTATTTACTGCTGCAGATGAGATTTCAAAAATGGCAGCCCTGGCATCACTCCAGCCGTGCCTGTGCCTGGATTCTCCGTGCCAGCCGTCATGGCTGCTATGCTTGTATGATATCTCCCCATAAGTGTCTGTACCCAAGTTGTCTTGCTGGCCACCATGGCTTCTATGCTTGCACGGTGTCCCTCTAGACATGTTTGGGCCACATACTAAATTCTTTTGGGTAACATGCGTCCCGCGGGTTGGACTCCCCTGGCACAAATAGAGGAGAATTATGGATCCAGCATTTAGTAGAACGTATGCACAAATATTAACCAGACATTGAAACTTAAGATAGACTGCTTGTAAAGCCAAGGCCATGCAAACCGCTAAATACACAGATGAAATGTTAGAGCAATTCCAGATATGGATATTTTATACATAGGTAAATTGTTCCAGCTTGGATCAATATAACTATGTATATACCATACTGGTCTGATGCCCCTGGAAGCCGGAAATCACTGATGTAGACACTGCTACTCCAGTGGTCTCCATTCATTTCCGGGTCTTGTGCTGAGCATCTGCCCTGCTGTACTGTCTGTAAGGCTCTGTTCACGCTATGGTGTACTGGATTGTTAGCCTAAACTACTGTGTACTGAATGCATGCAAAGCGTTCTCTGATTGGATGAGGTGGAGAAGTGGGGCAGTGATGTCATTCTCTCTACCTCATCCAATCGGGGATCGCTTTGTATGCTTTCAGAAAATGCAAAGCCATCTCTGAATGGCTCCCATGCTGAGCTGCCGACCTACTGTGTTCACAGTGCAGCAGGCCAGCACAGGACCCAGAAGCGAGTGGAGGTCACTGGAGCAGCGATTTCCATCTTCCAGGGGCATTGGCCAGGTATGGTGTGTGTATGTGTGTGTATATATATATATATATATATATATATATATATATATATTATACAGTGGGCAAAAAAGTATTTAGTTAGCCACCAGTTGTGCAAGTTCCCCCACTTAAAAAGATGAGAGGCCTGTCATTTTCATCATAGGTACTTTTCAACTATGAGAGACAGAATGAGAAAAAAAAAATCCAGAAAATCACATTGTCTGATTTTTAAAGAATTTATTTGAAAATTATGGTGGAAAATAAGTATTTTGTCACCTACAAAAAAAAGCAAGATTTCTGGCTCTCACAGACCTGTAACTTCTTCTTTAAGAGGCTCCTCTGTCCTCCACTGGTTACCTGTATTAATGGCACCTGTTTGAACGCGTTATCAGTATAAAAGACACCTGTCCACAACCTCAAACAGTCAGACTCCAAACTCCACTATGGCCAAGACCAAAGAGCTGTCAAAGGACACCAGAAACAAAATTTGTGACCTGTACCAGGCTGGGAAGACTGAATCTGCAATAGGTAAGCAGCTTGGTGTGAAGAAATCAACTGTGGGAGCAATTATTAGAAAATGGAAGACATACAAGACCACTGATAATCTCCTTCGATCTGGGGCTCCACGCAAGATCTCACCCGTGGGGTCAAAATGATAACTAGAATGGTGAGCAAAAATCCCAGAAACACACTGGGGGACCTAGTGAATGACCCGCAGAGAGCTGGGATCAAAGTAACAAAGGCTACCATCAGTAACACACTACGCCGCCAGGGACTCTAATCCTGCAGTGCCAGACATGTTCCCCTGCTTAAGCCAGTGCATGTCCGGGCCCATCTGAAGTTTGCTAGAGAGCATTTGGATGATCCAGAAGAGGATTGGGAGAATGCCATATGGTCAGGTGAAACCAAAATAGAACTTTTTGGTAAAAACTCAACCTGTCGTGTTTGGAGGAGAAAGAATGCTGAGTTGCATCCAAAGAACACCATACCTACTGTGAAGCATGGGGGTGGAAACATCATGCTTTGGGGCTGTTTTTCTGCAAAGGGACCAGGACGACTGATCCGTGTAAAGGAAAGAATGAATGGGGCCATGTATCGTGAGATTTTGAGTAAAAACCTCCTTCCATCAGCAAGGGCATTGTAGATGAAACGTGGCTGGGTCTTTCAGCATGACAATGATCCCAAACACACCGCCCAGGCAACAAAGGAGTGGCTTCGTAAGAAGCATTTCAAGGTCCTGGAGTGGCCTAGCCAGTCTCCAGATCTCAACCCCATAGAAAATCTTTGGAGGGAGTTGAAAATCCGTGTTGCCCAGTGACAGCCCCAAAACATCACTGCTCTAGAGGATATCTGCATGGAGGAATGGGGCAAACTACCAGCAACAGTGTGTAAAAACCTTGTGGAGACTAACAGAAAATGTTTGACCTCTGTCATTGTTAACAAAGGGTATATAACAAAGTATTGAGATGAACTTTTGTTATTGACCAAATACTTATTTTCCACAATAATTTGCAAATAAATTCTTTAAAAATCAGACAATATGACTTTCTGGATTTTTTTTTCTCACTCTGTCTCTCAGAATCATTGAAGTGTACCTATGATGAAAATTACAGGCCTCTCTCATCTATTCAAGTGGGAGAACTTGCACAATTGGTGGCTAAGTACTTTTTTGCCCCACTGTGTGTATATGTATGTGTGTATATATATGTGTGTGTGTGTGTGTGTATGTATGTATGTATATATATATATTATCTCGATCGTTTTAAGCCTCTTTCGACGGTATCAAAAGCGGAGAGTTTTGGATACGAGACATCAGTCGTCTGTACGTTTGACACAGGTAAAAGTTAGATTAAGGTATCCCTGCCTCGGTGCGAGACAGTGATATTATATATATATATGTATGTATGTATGTGTGTGTGTGTGTGTGTATATATATGT